>JBBPBX010054445.1:3461-23469 GCA_038048925.1 Garcialebias charrua | reverse complement strand
AAACAACTTTTCACTGAACTGATCCTTTTTTTAAATAGCAATAGTATTAGTCATTTTGTTCTGAGAGTGTACAGATTGAGTTTATTTAAGAACTTGTTCCTTTGGTTGCTCAGTACATGCGTTGGTATACCTTTCACTCCTCCCGTTCCTCTCTTCGCAACAAGGGAGAGCCATTAAAGAACGGTAGCATCAGTGGACAAAAGTAAGCACACCGGGATGATAGAGAGATGAATAAGATGAGAGGCTGAAGCCAAATCAATAGTCTTCTCTCTAAATCACTATCCTGAATGCAAATGACAAAAATGCTGGACAATCGATGATGGGAAGGCCACATGCGCGCACGCAAACACGACTGCACGCACGCGAGCGCATCAGGTGCGCCGCCCCTTCTGTTATCGACAGGTTAAAGCGGCATCAGTGTGTTTAGACAGATGACAGGGCTTATATGGAGGTCTGCGCGGAATACACTATCAACCTGGGACACAGCCATTTAACATGTGGAGCACACCGCACGGCTGTACGACAGAAATGAAAAATTGCCCTTGTGTTTTTTATTTTTTTTTACAGAAATTACTAGAAGAGACAAGTAAAGTTTTTTTTTGTTGCTTTGAAGCCTTGTGTGTTTTTCCTCCCTGCTCATGTGGGTAAACAGCACCAGCATTAAGCATTGTTTACCACTGTATACACTCGGTTACGACTGCCAGCATCTGTTTGCAGTTAGGTGGCTTGGTTACCACCAGCCATTATAAACCTGTAAAGCTTAATCACCGTTAATGATAGAGTCAAGTGGAAACACACACAAACACAGCACAGGCATACAATACATACACACATGCACACTACTTTTTTTTTTTTTTTTTTTCCATACCGCCACCCACAGCCTTATGGGAAGGATAGGCCCCCTTACCCCAGGTTCAACCACTACAAAGGCGATCTCAGATTACACTCACATAAATGCTGAGCGTGACACCTTATGGGCTGCGGAAGAGCCGCGAGAAGCCATTTCTGCATTTAACAAGATCTTCTGGGAAATTTACAGTAACTGTTTGTTTACAGTAATGGTTTTGTTCGGATAAACATAAGAGGAGCACTCTGACTTGTGATGTTCTCTAACGAAACATGAGAGAAAGTGATGGGAAGGCAGAGAAAGTGAGGAGAGAGGGGGGGGGGAGAACGGGAGTTTAGACGAGGGACAGATTGAGAGTGAAAATGAAATTACAGAGGGAGGCGGGAGTTGAACCGAGGGGCAAAAGTGAGTACCGGTTTCCAAAGCAAGGCTTAATATTTGGCTGGAGGGTTTATTGTCGGAGCATCTGGTTATTTAGCTCTATTCAGACAGATCTTTTGTTTGGATTAGTTTCTGCTTTGGGAAAGTGACAGACTAATCTGCCAAAATGCACAAAGCGCAGCACATATGTCCAGCGAGCCCGACTCATGAAGTCAACACCTCGCCCTTTATTCGGAGAATGCTTTCCCCATTTTTTTTCAATTTTTAATTTTATTCATACTCTTCTCTTTTTTGTTGTTCCTTCTCTCCATTTATTTGTTTCATTGCATCTCTCTTCTATGGATCAACTTCTTTTTTGCTTCTTCTAGTTCCATTATTTGTGACAATTGTGCGGAATAGAGTCCAAGATTTTCCCCCTTTGTGTTTATAATTACCCAGCGTGCATTGCTGGCCCGGCACCAAGACTACCATCAGCTTCTTTTGTTCCATTTCCTCCCTGTGTTTCTTTTGTTTTTGTTTTTCCCCTTTTATTAAATGATAAATATTTATGTCATTTTCTCTACCCCACCCCAACTGGATTGTTTGCTTCATGAATAGAGGGACTGCAATAACTCGCCGGGGTGCTGTTGAGAGGAAGGATTTGTCATGATAGATGCTAGATGCTTGTCTTAAGTAGAGGACAGCGTTTTACCAAATTCTATACTGCCTGTGATTTTAGTGCCTATTGTTAAAAATAAGGCTGGTAAAATAAATAGCAAAGACAACTATCGACCTGTAGCTCTGGCCAGTATATCAAAGGTCTTGGAGAGAGCTATGTTAAATAGAATGGAGAAGTTTCTTGTGACATCTGATAATCAGTTCGGCTTTAAACCAAACCTTGGCACTGATATGTGCATTTTTGCTCTCAAGGAGATCTTGGATTTATACAATACTATCACCATTTTTGTGTGTTTTATCGATGCTTCAAAAGCGTTAGATCATGTAAATCATGGAAAATTGTTTTATAAATTGCACGAAAGAGGAGTACCAAAATATCTTTTAAGAATCTTAGTGTATTGGTATGCTCTATGTGCACTGTTGAAATAATTAGAGTGGTTAAACTTAAAAACTTGAGTTCAAAAGCTGACTTAAAAACACAAGTTAACGCAACTTCAAATAATGTTTTTTTTTCAACTTAGGATGACAAGCTAGAAAAGTAGCCCAATTGATGATAAGTTATTGTTTAAATATGATTACCATAAGTTGAAATGACTATCTATAGAACATTATTCATTCTACAAAAATTGAGTCTTGTCAAGTAAAATTACAATCATTCTATTTGAACTCAAATAATTAAGTTATACCACTTGTCTAATTAATGTTTACTTGTTGTATGAACTTCATACTCTGAGTTTAAACAACTTGCAAAGTTACGTTATCTATTCATAAAAACTTGTTTTCATTTGTTAAAGTAACAAACAATTATATATACTATCAACTCTCATTTTAAAGTTAAACTGACTAACTTTACTCATACCAATTCCCTTTTTGAGTTAATTTAACTCAAGATTTTAAGGCAGCAATTGAACTTAAAATAGCAATTTAAGTAAACTAACATTTCCAAATATTGTTCACTGACTCCACTAAGAAAGCCAAGTTCACCATTTTCCTAAAAAATAATTACACCAAATACGCTTCCATTTCAAATATCAAACATTTATTTTTATGTTTCTCTATCAAATACAGACGAGACAAGCCTTAAATCAAGTGTAAAATAAAACATTTGTCCAAGACAAGCAGAAGTGTTGACATTTATTGGAGGACCGAAACTGACAAATAAAAACAGAAATAAATTTTTGGACAAATAAAAACAGAAATCACCGTATAAAATGGGGAAAATCTGTATCATCTTCTTTTTATGTGAGTAATGGTGTGCGACAAGGCAAAATTTTGTCTCCTTGCATTTTTAACGTGTGTATGGATCTAAGTTGTTGAATCAATGCAGGGCTGGCTGTTGGATTGGTAATAGAACCATCAACCACCTAATGTAGGCTGACGATCTTGTAATATTCTGTCCATATAGTGCTGGTCTGCAGCAACTGTTAAGGGTTTGCTCTCAGTATGGATTGGACTTTGATATTAAATATAATGCAAAAAAGAGTAACATCATGATTATCAGGAGCAAAGAGGACAATAAATTATCTTTCCCTGACTTCACTCTGTCTGGCAACATCCTCCAAGTCAGTGAGGAGGTGAAATACTTGGGGCATTACATAACCGCTGACCTGTCTGATGACAGGGACATTTACAGGCAGCGTTGTATGCAATATGCACAAGCTAATGTGCTTCTTCGGAGGTTCTCTATGTGCTCAGTGTCTGTAAAAACTGCACTCTTTAAAGCATATTATACTCCAATGTACACTGCACACCTGTGGCGGCATTACAGAAAAAGCAGTAAACTACAGGTGGCGTACAATGATGGCATGAGGATGCTGCTTAAGGTGCCGCGATGGAGTAGTGCCAGTCAGATGTTTGTAAATGCCAATGTACCTACTTGTGCAGCTGTGCTTCGAAACCTTATGTACAGATGTATGTGTAGACTAACAAACTCTGCAAATAGCATCATTTATACTCTGACCAACCCCGTACAGAGCTTGGTTAGGTTCTCTTCTAGTCTGTGGAATCACTGGCGCCTTAATTTATTTGGCAATGGATGAACATTCTATTTTTACTGTGTCTTGTTGATGTTATCTTTTTTAATTATTTTTTTGGTGGTTGTTGTTTTGTTTGTTACTATGGACCTAGCCTGGTTAAAACCATACCCTGTCCTTCACTTCGCTTCAGACTAGGGTCTGGGACCTCTCCATTTTAAAACGATTCTTGCTGGAGGCGTTGGCTCTGCTGAGGAACAAAACCATTGGATATTTTGAACAGGGAAAGCATTCTGCTCCCTCCCCTCAGAGCCACCCCCCGTGCTCTGGTGAACTTGACAACTGCTCCGCCTCCTGCAGCTTTTCTCTTGCTGCCGGCTGCCGCGCTGGAAATTCTGTGTTTATATGTTAATAAAACGTTTTAATAAAATACAATAAAACCATGGATCGCTGGTCCAGCTCACCAGAAGACCAGAAAATCTGATGGGACTCGGGCAGCAACGTAAAACCCGAGTTTAATTCTCGTGACAACCTCAGCCATTTCCTTGTTCATTTCAGCGGAGGGAGAGAAGGAGGAGGGAGCGAGCGATCACTTGACTTTTGGCCCAAAAAACAAAAGAAAACTCCAGATAAGGGATTAAGAAGGGGAAATTAATAAATTTGTGTCACATATAAAACAGTTCTGCATCGCTTTGCATCGCTTTGAATGAGAACATGCCGGTGCTCGCTGACTGCGCGCTGGCCCTGCGCGCTGGGACAGGTGGGGGCGTGGGTTAGGGTCCAAAACTCCGTCCCTTCTGTTCTCTGATTGGTCCGAACAAAAATCTACCGGAGAAATGGTTGTTAATGAGAGAAGTCCCAGACTGTGCAGTGAAGGGAAATGAGAATTGAGCGGAGCTGTGCAGGAAGGCGAGGGCCAGGCTACTATGGACCACGTGCGTCTGAAATAAAGTTTGATTGATTGATTGATTGATTGGCCAAGATAATTAATAAGGGTTTAGTTCCAGCTGCAGTAAATGTACTAACTTATGACCACCGAGGCAGTGAAAGATAAATGGTTTAGTTTTAATTCCACAGGGGATGAATTTGTGTTGTTTTTTTTCTTTTAGGTGACAATCTTAAAACTCTTTAAAGCAGTTGCAATCATTATGTCTCAGAGTGACATTTTTCCTGTTTATTGTAACTATAGCATAAGCAGACTACTCATGAGCCATTGTGCAGATTTGAATACAACATCTTCAGCTGATTAAATGCTGAAGTTAACCCCGTTCAAGATGGCAGCCACAGCTAAACTGAGGAAAAACAAAAATGGCTAAAACAGTCAATTTTGCAGGGATTGAGCTAAAATTTGGAGTGACTGTAGCTAAGATCGATCCCCAACTTACACTCTTGAGCGTTAATTAATCGTGCAAGATTTATGTTTTAAACTTTGCCATTAACTTTTATAATCAACTGTCCGCTTTTTATTTTATTGTATTTTTAGCTAAATATTTCATGAACCGCAGGGTAGATTTGAGTAAAACTTTCAGGCAATAATCACTGAATGTGCCTTTACATCTACCGTAGTTAACATTTGGAGTGAACTCAATACTGTACATTTAAAAAGCAGTTGAAGACACATTTGTTCAGATTGGCTTTTAATTAGTTTTATTTTGTCTTATGTGACACGTATGTTGTTTTATCACTCCTTTTATTTGATCTTTTGTGTTTTTATGTCTTATATTCTGTAAAGCACCTTGTGGTTTCTGACCTGTAAAAGGTGCTATATAAATAAAGTTTACTTTCTTTACTTATATACTTATCAAGATGGCCAACACAGCCTTAAAAACACAAAAATAATGTAAATCAGACAATTTTTCTTATATTAACTAAAATTTTGTGGGATAGGAGCTGATATGATCCTCAACACATACGTTCAGTGCAACACATTGCTCAACAACTTTGCTCAAAACTAGGGATATTGGATTTTTGGTCGATATCTGATATGCTGATATGTTAAAACTTATTTGGCCGCGTATATATATTTTCCCCTAGACCTACGTACAAAGACTACATAGCTTTCTCTGCTGTGGAATTAAAATAATACATTATTTTGCATGGTCTTTGTCATTTGACCTGCTAACAAATTCAGATGCCAAAAAGGGGACTGAAAATGATGTAACACTTCAACAAGGTTTTGCGTCAAAACCTTTGCACTACCTGTTGGAGTCAACTTTGTCAGGTCGCTAAATGTTTCAT
Organism: Garcialebias charrua; assembly: GCA_038048925.1. Lineage (NCBI taxonomy): Eukaryota > Metazoa > Chordata > Actinopteri > Cyprinodontiformes > Rivulidae > Garcialebias > Garcialebias charrua. The sequence continues at coordinate 17,373 of JBBPBX010054445.1, read as the reverse complement.
AAAGTATTAGATATATTTCAATGAAATTTTCAAAGTAATAACTGCCTTTACATCAAATGGCTAACATTTATAGTCAACCCAAGTCACGATAGCTACCACAGCTACCCGGTAATTAACCTTAGCCTATGCACAAATGGCTTTGCCTCAGTGAATTTTACACATTAGATGTCCAATTTAATGTGGTAGTAGCCAACAATCATTCACAACACATACTCCAATGCTCACACTAACAAGGCAAAGGTACAAAGTTCATTATTTGCCATTTGTGCACAGACCAGCAATCCAGGCACATTGGATTTCTTGTGCAGAGCTTTTTCAGTCACAATCAAAAAGACTGAAACAACACTAGAAAGTAAACTATGTCACATGACAAGTGAAGTTTACTCCCTGCGCTCTAACGATTTAGTCCTCCTGTCAGTTCCTCCTGTCAGAACTGAACTAGGAAAAAGAGTGTTCAGCTTCGCCGTCCCCTCAGCCTGGAACAACTTACAGAAAGATCTGAAACTATCAACATTCATCTCTCCTGGATCCTTTATGTCAACCGTAGTAGAAAATGTCATCAAGAAACTTGACCATTGCAGATGTTTCTAACCATTACTTATCCAATATACATGTCATTGTTGATTTTTTTAACTTTATTTACCCAACCGAGGTCTGTCTGCTTGTTTTGTATATAATGTATATAGATTTTGAACTATTTTGAACTATTTGAACTATTTTTGGTTTTGAACTGTCAACATCTGTTTACTGTGATTGTAGTTTTCTTTATTTTCTTTTGATAAGTGCAAATGCCTATTGCCAATGTGACGTGTGCTGCTGACCACTTGACCAGGTCACCCTTGTAAAAGAGATCTCGACGGGCTCTACCTGGTTAAATAAAGGTGATTGATTGATTGATTGAAGTTAGGTAGTGTAGGGTTATTATTGCACCTGATCAGCAGTTTGGTTTTGCCATCAGTTTGATTGTGGCAGGGAAAATAATTATTAAAAAAACTTGTACAGTACTATGGGTTGCAAGGTTTGCAAGGTTTTACCAAAATGGCTACAACTCCTATTTCCTTAGATAAGAGGATTTTAGTTTAAAACTTAAAGGAGCTGTATGTAACTTTTCTAACAATATATTTTTAACATATTTCTTCACTCTGTCACTACCTCCTGACATACTGATTTTAGACAAGTAATCTCTGAAAAAAACTATTGTCCTCTTGCTTCTCTAAAAGCATTTCTAAAAAGCCACAGTGACCCACCGTTAACCAGCCAATAAAAACAGATTTTGTAACCAGCCATTCAAAACAGAGCTTGAATTTGAATTTCAGCAGAGCAAGGGCAAGAGCAAGCCTCAGAGCCATATATGGCTCTGAGGGGGAGGGACCAGAAACGTGTCTCTGTTCAAAATGTTCCTAAGTTCCAGCGTGTTCCAGAAATTACATACTGAACCTTTAAAGTGGAGTAGTGATTCAGTGAGACTGTTGGTTGCTTTTAAATATTAGAATACTAACCATTGCTTTGGCAATATGGGAAGCTATACACTTAGTAATTTTATTGTCATCTTCCACTTTCTGTTTTCTTATTTTTTTAGTTCTGGATCAGTTGCCCTTCATGATGATGTCACATCCTCTGATTCCTGCCAGTCTGGCGCCAGCCTCTGTCTCGATGGCGATGGGCCAGATGAACCGGTTGAGCACGCTGGCCAGCATAGCCAATGTGGCCCAGCTCCACGCCAATCCACAGGCCAGGGCTCCCACCTCTGTCATTAAGGTAAACCCAGTGACCCACCAGCCCCACAGAGCTGACTATCTGATCATCAAGAAATCATTTAAGTCTGTAACGTTTAGAAACCCAGAAAGTGTTTATCTAGATCAGAGGTCTGCAACCTTTGCGATAAAAAGAGCCATTTTTGCCGCTTTGCTTAATTACGATGTCCGGAGCCGCAAAACCTGCTGCAACTGTGAACTGTCAACTGGTGGCCCGTGGACCACAAGTTTGTTGGAGATGGCTTTTCTGGCTAGTGAGGGTGATATTATAAAATTAAAAATGTCTTACTATTAACATTTATTGACATTTTTTACATTTTCAAAAGAAAAGACCAGATTCATGTAAAGAAAGAAAAAATATATAATTTTTAACATTTTATAAACATTAAAACACTGAACTCTGCAGGCCGATGTTAGTTCTCTTAATTGTTGAAGAATTAAGTATCCTACTTAAAGCATAAAGTTAAAAACAATATAAAATTAGGTCAGTTTGTTAGATATCCAAATATATTTTTAAAGAAAAATAAATATTTTTGTTTACTTTGACTTTGTTTTTTGTGTTTTATTCTTAGTTACAGTATTCATATTCCTTCTCAGCAGCTTGTCTGAAAGATATTCCAAAGCATTCTGGTGGTTTTGAGAGAAAGATAACACTGTGAGACTGGAAGGTGACTCAAAGTGGCTAACAAACTAGCATGATGTAGTTCAGTGGTTCCCTACCCTGGTCCTTGCGGAACACCTTCCTGCATGTTTTAGTTGTTTCTCTGCTTTGACACATGTGATTTGAATGAAATGGTGATAAACAGACTTTGGCAAAACTTAAGGAAGTAATAAAATCACTGAATCAGGTGTGCTGGAACAGATAAACAACTAAAACATGCCGAATGGCATTCCTCAAGGACCATGGTTGGGTACCACAGAATTTGTAGTCCACATGTTTTACGCCATGTATTTGTACTATCCTTCACATATTTGAAAATGACAGGAAATCTTCTAAAACTAGCCATTTTCATTGTTGGCAATAATTTAAATAAAATTCTGTCTTATTTTAGTTTTGGTCAAAGCCTGAAGGAGCCTCTGCAGGGGTACCAAAGAGCCACATGTGGCCCCAGAGCCTCAGGTTTCAGACCCCTGATCTAGATATTCATATAAAGAGCTCTTGTGTGCCGATGAAAACCACAACCCTCCAAATAAAGCTGTTATTGGTTTTTTTTGTTTTTTTTTTAGGAGCGAGTGCAGGACACCCCTTCTCCTTCGCCCTCACTGGACGAAGCTCAGATTTCATCCAATCACAGCAGCAGTGTGTCAAGTTCACCATTGCCTACAGAGCGCACTGCAGACACCACACGTACGTACTCACCTGTGTGACCTGCAAACATGCCACAGATCTACCTTATAATAATAATAATGAATTTAATTTATAACGCACTTTTCATTAATAAAAATCTCAAAGTGCAGATGCATTCCTACAAAGTACATTTCTTTCTTCAGATCAACTTCATGACGGCCTTTTGTCGAATCACAACGTGTTGGGACATTCTCCAGGTCTGGTGCAGGGTCCCAGAGAGACAGATGGGGCATCAGCAGAATACAACAAAGAGAACAAGCGGAGCCACGCTGATAGGGGTAACAACACTGATTCTGCAGCAGAGCTCATGCTAAAAGCTGTTTTATTTAAATGTCTTGTTTTTAACCATCTTGCATCTATTGACTGACCGTGTTAACCTTGTTTCAAAGGTCAATTTTCTGCTGGTTTTCTGAGGATTTCTTCTTACAGTCAGTCATTTCGTAATAATAATGAGTAATGATTACTGTACTTCTCAGAAAAATCCATTGTCTCTTTTGCAAATGCTGTCAGTATTGAACAAGAAGCATTCAGTTTTCAGGCGGTCCATCCATCTTTGTCACCGTTCGTGCTCCGTGAACCGAACCACCTGTGGCTGGTTTACAAGTTTCCTTGAAAACATTATCTCTGATAGGAAATGTTTTTAGTTTAACGAGGGAAATGTCAGTAACAGGTTAACAACGATTTACCTCTTCTGCTCCTCCTCTCCTCCTCACTGTCAGTGCCCCTCCCCAGCACCCCGTGGTGAGCAAAGACAAATAATTCTGCAAAAACAGGACTCCATTAGAGCAGAAAGCAGTGTTACATTAGTGAGCCATTTGCCGGGCCGGGGCCTAACGAGCCGGGCGGCCTCCCGCGCTCTCAGCTGGACCTCATCTGCATAACGACTGCCTCTCTGTCGTTAGGGCCCCGTGTTGCCACGGCGCTGCAACGTCAGTTGTCTGGTTCTCTCTGTCAGGGAGGTTTGCATTAGCTTAATGAGGACTGCTCAAGGACAAACAGTCAGCAGAAATTTACAGCGAGAGAACAAGTGAGGGAGATTGAGAGTTGTTTGTTTGTGGATTCTTATAGCTCTGCCCGTGCAGACGTATTCTAATACCGAATCCTATTATTCAGTAATCGAATCTAAAAAATAAAAAAAATCACAATAGCTTTCCAGGTAAGGCTTCAGACGAAACGTATTGACAAAACAGTGATGGCACCGACGACGTGAATGCCATGCATCACATATCTCATTTGTGCGATTGATTCTCAATTGATTTTCTCATTTTAATTTATTTATGTTTTGCATGCAAATGAATTGCATGCACATTTGCTAGATTGCGAGCTTTTGTGTTTGACCTAGAACATCACAGGATAGGTTTACAGTGGATTGAACAGAGTTTCAAAGAGCTCTTCAGCGCTGTCATTCTGTCAATCCATTCTATAATAATCTGTGTGTGTGTGTGTGTGTGTGTGTGAGAGAGAGAAAGAGAGACCGTTTTGGCTGTGTGTGCTGTTTCACTGGTCTTTGAACAACGCATCCATCCAGCAAAGATCAGAGGCCATCCCTGACACCTCACTCCCATTAACCAAACATCAGCAGAATTTTAGTCTCTCTCCGTGTCTTCTTTAACCCCCCCCCACCACCACCACCTTTCCGTTCTCTTCCGCTGACTGGCACTCTTCACGTTGTGAAGTTCATTAGCCCTGGGGAGAGGTGGGAGAGGAATAGAAGTGGGGAGTAAAGAGAGATGAACTTGGGGGAAAAGAGAAAAACAGACAATGACCTTGATTAGAGAGATGGGTAAATGATCAAACAAGCTGGCAGTTCTCTGTGTGTGTGTGTGTGTGTGTTTATGTCAAACGGTGTGTGTGCGTGTGTGTGTGAGAGAGGTAAAGTAGGCGTAAAACAGTAACTCAATAAAGGATCAGTCACATCCAAGGAGCCTGGGGAGCCCACGCTGCTGACTGTGCACTTCGGCAGCTACAAATGTGTGTGTGTGTGTGTGTGTGTGAGCCGCGGGAGTGTAGTTGGATGCCCTCCGCTGAGCTCGCCAGCACCTGCTAATTACCTTTCTCTACAGAGCAATGCTTTTAGCAAGGAATAGGGGGAAAGGGGAAGAAAGAGGGGGGGGGACATATTGCTTCTCATATGTGAAACACCTTGAATGTGACAGTTGCCAAGACATGAGGCCGCGGCAGAGTGAGGGGAGGTGGGCGGATTTGGAGCTGAAGATGCTGTGGTCAGCTAAGTAGCGAAAACACCCTCATTTGTCACAGACAGAGAAAAGTGCCAGATATCACATCGCACGTTTGCACTCATCCCTGCTCCAATAACTGCCCGGCTCCCGGGACATCTCTGTCCTCAGTGGCTCCGATATCAGTAAAAATGAGCAACTGCCTGGAAAAAATAAATAAATAAAAAAATTGCAGAAAATGTCTAATCTTCATCCTCTCTCACTGTCACGAGCACGGGACGTGCAGTTCTCAGGTTTACAAACAGATGGTCATCCATAATGCAAGTTCTTAGCTGCTTTTATGGGCTGCGTCAAGCTGTGATGCATTATCAATAGGCAGACTGCCATCTAATAAAGGGCAACCGCATTTTTAAAACCCCAAACCAGAACTTCTGTGCATGTGTGGCTGAACTTGCACACAGCAATTAACTGTTTAATGTTTTGTGAGCCTCCACATGTTTACATAGAGTTTAGTAAATGCATCACAAGGCTGCAAATTTGCTTTGCTGCATAATTACATGTTACATAAGTGATGATTCTTTTGTAGATGTTAAATAGACAGAATGCTGGATGTCCTGATGCACGCGCAATAATCGACTGAAGAATGGGGCTGAACAATTAATTGATTTTGCGATAATATTGCGATATGATCAAACTCAATTTTTGAATCGCAAATGCTGCGATTTGACTGGTCACGTGATCCGGTGACGCGACTTGCGAGTGAGTGGAGCAAAGCAGAGCAGGGAGCAGAAGAAGTCAACACTGTTTTAACCGGTTGCACAATGGCGTCAGGCTCGACAGAAGCCGACACATCCCAAAGTTTGGTACCAAAGAGGGGCAGCACGTCCGTTGTTTGGAATTATTTTGGCTATGAAAAAGAAGACGCTGCTCAACAACATGCATTGTGCAGAACCTGCCTTGCTGCTGTTGCTTCCTCTCGAGGGAACACCACAAATCTTTATCAAGACAAAAAAAAAAAAAAACACCACAAAGCCATTTACAATAGTTGCATGGCTACAATACCAACGACCAGTGCTTCAAGGTGGTGTGACATGATGTTGGAACTATGCATAAAGTGGCACAATATATACTCAGCTTTGATTTTTTTGTACACATATGCGTAGAATAATTAATATATAAAAGTAATTTTTAACAAAATAGTTTTCTGCAGTGCGTCGCAGTTTTCGGGTGGAGAAAGGAGGAGTTAAACGCAGACACATTTTTATGACGCAATGGCTAGAACGCACCTTGTAAATAACAAATAGCAGTGAATAAATAAACCGAGGAATTAAGCAATTTAAGTGAAGATTTGAGGGATTTGTCTTCAGTTTGGGAAGCCGAAGTTAGTTCGAGTGATGAACAACAAACAGCTGGTTCTAATGTAGGTTTGCAGATGTATTTATTTGAGTCTTACCATTCAGAAGCGAGGGAGGCTCCGAGGGAAGCAGCTTTGTTTTGTCCATTCTTGATTAAGTTTTTCATCTTTTGGGAAAGTGAAAAGGCTCACTTGTTCACTGGCGATCTTAGAACACCCAAATGCGACACAACGTACCGGCATTTTTCAAGTTATACAAAAAAATATAGGCGATCTTGAACACAATGACACTGCTTGCTAATAGCAGCCCGCAGGCTGAACTTCTAGTCCCTACGTCACGACGTCGCATGCCTAAGTACCCGGATGTCCCGTGACGAAACACGGCGCCAATTTTAAAATCACTTTTGAAACAAATTTTCATCGATTTATCATTTTGCTTGTAAAAATGAACATAGTTGAATGAAACAACATATATATGTTGTGCCACTTTATGCATAGTTCCAACATCACGTCACACCACCTTTCAACTTCAAATAAGCTAAGGACCAGCCGACAGGGATCACTGACCAAACTGTTCAAAGGTATTACTCCATATGAACATAATTCAAAATGGCGCGCAGAAATAACTCGAGCTACAACGGAGTCCATGGCGAAAGACATGATGCCCATTAATATGGTGACCAAGCCTGGGTTTACAGCTTTGGTAAACACAATGGATAAGCGGTACAGAATGCCCTCGTGCACACATTTTAGCCAAGTTGCTATCCCCGAGCTATACAAAACATGCAAAAACAGACAACAGTGGAGGTTTTTGCAACTGAAACAGATTTATTGCTTGTGCTCGTTGAAAACTAACCGCATATTAAATCGCAATCGCAACATTGAGGTACAAAAATTGCAATTAGAATATTTCCCAAAATCGCTCGGCCCTACTGAAGACGTCTTTTGGATAAAAGACGAAACGTTTCAACACAGAATCCTCCGTCCTGCGCACCTGACTCAAACTTGTTAGATAATGCTGGATGTTTAATGTCAGACGTCTCACTGCTTGGACGTCAAATCCTTATTCTGTCCTTTCAGAGAACAGTTCCTCGGCTGCTCAGACCAGGGAGAGCTGTGACAGACACGTCTACCAGAAACCCCCGTCAGGCAGGGAGACTTGTGAGAGGCTGTCTTACGCTGCAGGACAGAAGCTCCCAGCAGGTCTCCACCACACTCCCTTCATCTTCCCGGAAGGCTTGTCCTCCATAGAGACCCTGCTCACAAACATCCAGGTGAGGCTCTGCCGGGGCTTTATTATTATCGCACTCTGAGATGAGCAGGAAGAGAGATGAGCCACACTCTGGGATTTCCTGAAATCGTAAATAGCAGACGAGGTAGACATTTAGGATGTGCGGTAATTGGGTTGGGCGTGTGCTGACCTGCTTCTCAGGTTTTACACGGCTTTGTTACAGCAAAGCTACGGGGAGAGCCCTCTCTTGTTTGGCTTTCACAGGGAGGGGAAAACGATCACCGTCTGACCCCGATGTGTTGTCCTTTTCACTTTTAACAAGAGATAATCGACTTTTTTTAAAAACTTTGGAACAATTATTTAAAGCTACTCATTGCAAAGTATTAAATCAAACACAAAAAGGTTGTCCTGAACTTTATCAAATCTTCATTTGGAAGAGTTTACCTCAGTAGTTTTGCAGATATACCGACATTTGGACCACATGGAAGCTTGAGTCTTGTCATTGACCTACATTAGGCTAAAAGGGAAAAAGCAAAAGAACGTGGAAGACAACTGTTAGTTAATATTGAAGATACAGCAGGACAGTGGAACACCATAAAGACAGATCATCATTCTGTGGGGAGTGGTGGTGCAGAGGTCAGAGAAGATGGGCCTGTGATTGGAAAGTCGCAGGTTCAACTCCCCGGACCGACAACATCAAAATGAGTTCTTGTGACTCAATGAGACTACCTAATAAATAAAAGATAAATAAAAAAATTAATCATTCAAACACACGCAGCTTTTGTAAAACTTCTTCCAGACCACTACCGTATTTTCCGGAATATAGGTCGCAGCTTTTTATCATTTTTGCATGCCCTGCGACCTATAGTTAGGTGCGACCTATTTATGGCTTTTTAAAAAATAAGCTGATTTGTAATCATTTTTTTAACAAAAATTAACTGAAACACACTCTTACAATAATGTCAGCTAACAAATATATATTTTTAGGTGTTTATCCTGCTAAAATTATTCATTTATTAAAGAAAAGTTCAGCTCAGACACATATTTGCTATAATTTTTATCAAACAAATAATTGTTTTTAAGTGTTAATCTTCTTAAAAGCCTTGCTGTGCGCTCCTGTGGAAGAGACATTTGCAGCAGAGCTAAACACGGTCCACATTTTGACGTAGGTGTGACCTATATTCAGGTGTGACCTATATATGGATTTTTCCATTTTTTGGCAATAATTGGACAATGCGAGCTATATTCAGGTGCGACCTATATTCCGAAAAATACGGTAACTGCATTGTTTCAATCTGACTGATTTTTATATTAAAATTGATTCCAAACAACTCTTCTTGTTGTTGACATATTTTCAATCACTTGATCTGTTTCCGCAGGTAAATGAACTCACACGGTACTCGGCAGCCGTTTACAAAGTTTGCTTACTAATTTTAAATTTAAGAACACGTTAGCCGTCAATATGAGAAAAACTGTGCTGATTTTTTTTTTTGAAGGGTAGTTTTAAATTCAATTAAATTCAAATTCAAAAATACTTTATTAATCCCAAAGGGAAATTAAATGTTGTAATTTGTTATCCTCGTTTCATTTAGAGATGTTAGAGATGCAGATGGCTGTAGGCACGAAGGACCTCTTGTAAAAGCAAAATCCTGAATAGTGATATAAATATATATATATATATATATATATATATATATATATATATATGTTTTTTTTTTTTTACAAAAACTCTGTGAGCGCAGACAACAAGACACCTCCCCTTGCTGTTTCTCAGTGTGTTAACCTGTCGGTACGGGTCTGTGTGTCTCCAAGCAGGGTCTGCTGAGGGTTGCCATAGAGAATGCCCGGGCACAGGAGAAGCAGGACCAGCTGGAGAGGACGGAGCTGAAGATGGAGCTCGTCCGAGAGCGGGAGCTCCGGGAGACGTTGGAGAGAGAGCTTAGCATGGAGCAGAAAAACAGAGGTACCGTAGGCTAGAAAACCCTCAGCAGGATTTGAACAACTGCTGCTACCTTTAAGTGTTTCTGATGATTATATACTAGTCGGCACGTATTGATTGAAGTGCTGTGTTTCTGTTCCCGTAATTCATCAAGTGTGTGTTTTTAACATCACAAACACAGACGATTCTGCTGCAAAGCTAAACAAGGTTTGCTTTAATCCACTTCTTAGCTGACAGGGTGTCCATTAACTTGGAAAATCAGATAAGGAAGTGAGGACACCTACAGTATATTACCCCTGAAAGCAGCTGCAGAGGTGAATTAGACTGATGTTGGCAGTATACAACAAAATAAATCAAGTTTGGCAAGTTCACAGACGCTGTCATCTGCAGCACAGTCTGAACAAACTTCTGTCAAGGACATTTTGTTTGATAGGGTCACATCAGGTGGGAGGAAGTGACAATAAAATGGAAAAACTAACCATCCAGTTCCATAATGCAGCGGGGAACATTTACCGTATTTTCTGGAATATAGGTCACACCTGAATATAGGTCGCATTGTCCAATTATTGCCAAAGAATTGGAAAAATCCATATATAGGTCGCACCTGAATATAGGTCGCACCTACGTCAAAATGTGGACCGTGTTTAGCTCTGCTGCAAATGTCTGCCACAGGAGCGCACAGCAAGGCTTTTAAGAAGATTAACACTTAAAAACAATTATTTGTTTGATAAAAATTATAGCAAATATGTGTCTGAGCTGAACTTTTCTTTAATAAATGAATAATTTTAGCAGGATAAACACCTAAAAAAATATTTGTTAGCTGACATTATTGTAAGAGTGTGTCTCAGTTTAATTTTTGTTAATAAATTATTACAAATCAGCTTATTTTATAAAAAGCCATAAATAGGTCGCACCTGAATACTGTATAGGTCGCAGGGCATGCAAAAATGATAAAAAGCCGCAACCTATATTCTGGAAAATACGGTACCTGTTTTGGGAAGGGGTGCAGCATTTCTGACATCCTCTCCCGTCGTCCTTTTCTTCAGTTTTGATCCAGAAACGCCTGAAGAAGGAGAAAAGGAGTAAGAGGAAACTACAGGAGGCCTTGGAGGAGGAGGTCAAACTCCGCGATCAGGCAGAGCACAGCCTGCTGCACACGGCCAACTCACACATAGGTGCTCAAACTGAAGCTTTTTGTTGTTGTTGTTGTTGTTAAATATCATTTTTCTGTTTTGACTCCAAACTGGGCCTAATGTTACCACGCTAATTTTCATTTTCACATTAAATGTCACCAAGCTTTCAGTAGAACGTAGCTTTGAGTGTTCATTAGCCTCTAATTAAGTGTCTTTATTAATTAATGACCAATCTACAGGCCATCAATCACTGGCAGCGCCTCCTCACGCAGAATCTGTGACCCAGGACGCGAACGGGAGCAGCCATGATGATGATGACAGGCTGGACACTAAGGCGACGCAAGGTACAACTGTCCAGATAACAAACACTGCTGCCGCAGGCTGCAGCTGTGAGAGCACACCCATGTTTGGAGCTGTAACAATATCCCTGTCCTGAATTTATATCTTGAAAAACTATCACTGCTACAAGAATCTGCCATCAAATAATAAGCTCTAGGCAACCTTGTTACAGAAGTCCCTCGCTACTTCATGGTTCGTTTATCGTGGACTCGCTCTATCGCGGTTTTCCAAAATATGATTGGACATGACGCACAATTGGCTGATTGATGGATGAGCCGCACAATCAGCATGGAATTTTTTATTTAAAATAAATTGTTTTAAATGATTTAGCACCTGCTGCACCTTTGTGCAGCCCATACTGCAGGATAAACTTCCTGCTGCAGCTGACCAGATGTTCACTGTGCAGAGCCGAGAAGTGGGCGTGGCCAAGAACGCTTGCAGGTGGCAAAGAGCAGAGGAGGCAGGGAGCTGAAATCATGACGTTCTCTGCTCTTTTAGAGTGTTTAGAAACATTGTTTAGAATTAGGCCTGTCGCGATAAACAATAAATCAATTAATGGCATGATGAATGAAAATGATCGACCTCATTTTCATTTATCAGCTTTATCGTTTCTTCGTGTCTCTCTTTCTACTGAAGACACGGCTCAACTCCGGTGTTCTTCACTGACCCCTCCCTTTCTCTTTTCTCTTTAAAATCTGTTTTAACCTTCCAAAATTGCGTTTTTGGATTGTTAAAAGCAGCTAAGTTGAGAAGCTAAGCTACGAGCTAAGCTAACAGGCCGACCTCGGGAATAAGCCTCCGTCTTGTTGAGCTCCAAAATTCACGTTGAAACCTGTGCCTTCATGTAAAAAGTAGTTTGTTTTTTTTCTGCAAAAGGAAGCTGAGAACTTGTTTACTGATTTTTTTATTAAAAGCTTTGAGTGAAAAATTATATGCTAAAGAGCTCAAATCACTGAGCGTCGGCCATGTCACCATGTCAGCCCATATCACGTCAAGGGCCCTCCCTCCCATTTTTCTTAAAGTGTAGCTCACCCCACCGTCCGGAGATAGCCCCGCCCCAGCACAGGATTTGAAAAATGCAGAAAAATGGGTGCGTCAACAGACACCGCCTAAAGGAGGGGGAGGCGGGTGTGGGCTGAGCGAGGAGGTGTGGCCATGACGAGAGACGTCATTGTTTCTGAATGTTAAAATTACATTAGTAATACACCACTTAAAACAAGCAACAACAAAGAATAAATACGTAGATGTATCTATTCCACCCGATCTATCCAAAACAAAAGGCTTAAAAAAAATGAAAATAATACCATAAGATTCTCCGTGACCGGGGATCAAACCTGGGTCGTCGGGATCACAACCCTGTACCTCCACCACTGCCCCAACCAGGCATTCAGGCATCACTCGGCCATCGCACAATAAGAACACAAATACAGCCAAACAGTTTTGATGAAGTGGAAGGTAGTCTTGGAATAAGTAGGTTGAAATACCCAAATAACTAGTGCCATTCCAAAAACTATAATATGCTCTGTTGCAGTACGTTTCTGGAGTGAAATGTGCCACTTCCATATAAGGTATGAACTGCAGCGAGGACCTTCTCATCTCCACAGGGGATTGGCTCTGCTTGAACCACTGTCATGAAGAAAGCGTGCGAAAATTCGTCACAGTGCGAATCGTAGACAAATAAGGAAATTAGGGTGCAATACCACAGTTCAACCCATAGGACTACCGTAAACACGTTTTTAGACCAAATATTGCCAATTTAGACATATACGCACAAATATCTGAAAATTAACACAAACAGTGCTGTGAAACATTTAGAACACATTCTAGGGAGTTTATCAGCTAAAAAAAGTTATTTCTGAGTTTAGTTCCTCTTTAAAGAGACACACTTCTCAACTATCCATCCTTTGGTTCAAACGGGCTTATACTGCCATCAGGTGGTCAAAAAAGGTACTACACTCCAAACAAATCAAAATTTCTTCTAAAATCTGACAATTAATTATTGTTAAATTTCAAACAATATTATCGTTTATCGCTATAATTTCTGAGACAATTAATCGCCCAGCAATTTTTTTTATTGTGACAGGCCTACATAGAATATTGCAAGAGTGTGGGAAGAGCTTAAAACACCTTAATATGTACTGTATGTATGCACAGTACAGCATATGTTAATACTAAAATAAACTACTATTTGTACTACTATTCCTACTTCGTGGTTTTTCACTTATCACGGGTCTTCAGGGTACAGATCCCCCACGATAAACGAGGGACTACTGTCTAACGTTAGATATTTTTTATTTAAGTAAAAGTCTACAATGTTCTCTTTTTATTCAGGAACAGCATCAGTTGTGTTCTAAATTGATTTATTTGTTCCCAAAAAAAAATGAAGTTCCATTTCAATTTAAGAATAAGCGATGTCCTGCTGGTTAGGATTTATTTAGCTCCTGTTGACTGAGCCAGGACAACAGAATTCATTATTTCACCTACGCGCTGCTTTTGATGCTCAACAGACCGATCTACTGGAAAGGTTTTGAAAGATTTCACAGCAACGCTCCTGAGAAATTGAGCAAAAACGAAATGAAGCATGAGACGGATCACCGGGGCTACCGTTTTATGTAAACAGGCATTTTAATATATTTT
>JBBPBX010054444.1:0-12007 GCA_038048925.1 Garcialebias charrua | reverse complement strand
AAAAAGTAACTGTGCACAAAACCTTAGCAAAGAACAGTAAAAGCAGCAACTGGTGTCAAACTCCAGACCTCGAGGGCCGGAGTCCTGCAACTTTTAGACATGTCTCTGATGCCACACAGCTGAATCAAATAAGGAGGTCATTAGCAGGACAGTGGAGAACTTGACTGCACTGAGAAGCTAATTCAGTCATGATTCAGGTGTGTGGCATCAGAGACACATCTAAAAGTTGCAGGACTCTGGCACTCGAGGCCTGGAGTTTTAATGCAGAAGGTGTTAGTTCGCTGAGCTATGACTCAGAATTACAAAACGTGAATTTTTCTTTTTGGTCTCAGTGAGTTCTGACTGTTGGCGATCAAGGGACTGAACCACGTGGATATACTTTGTGGCAGCTTTTGAAAATCAAGGGCAATTTTTATTTAATTTCATTCAAGTTTATTTGATCAAGGACAGCACAAAAAACAATGTTACATGTTATAAACTAAGCAACCGTTGTCTTGTACAAAGGTTTTCTAGCCACAGGCTAATTTGCAACCCCAGTCCTTGATTGGACTTTTATATAAAAACAGCTAAAATTTTAATTTAATTAAGATTAAATAGTTCCCTCACACACATGCCTGCTCCTCTGTCCCCATGGTGTTCTTGCAACTATCTCGTAACACGAAATCTCGTATGTCGGAACCCGAAACACGTGTTGCTCGTAAGTCCGGATTTTCGGTCGTAAGTCGGAAAATTTATGCTAGCGCTACTACGAACACTCGTTTTTCATCACAAACATTCATACTAGTTCATAAACATGCTCAGAAACTTGTTTCCAAACGGTTAGCTAACACACTTTCATCTAAAAACACATACCAGTGCTGTAATTTTTGTATGTTGTTTACAAATTTACTGTTTGTTAGTGAGCTTGGAAGTCCGGAACTTCATATGTCGATGCGCTCGTAAGTTGGGGATTACCTGTACGTTTACTTTGGTACAACAGTTTCAGAACATTTTATATTTGTTTGCACAGGTAATAATTACTCTAATCATTTAGCAGTTTCTGTAGTGGTTAACTGTAGATAAAACTTTACTTATCAAATTATATTTGTGTAACGTTTGTATACTTTATTGATGTACTTGATGGGAAAATAAAGTAGTGCAATATTAGCTTGCAGCAACACAAACACACTCCTTTCCCTCTTTTTATTTTCATTACTTTTTTTAGATTAAATTTCTGTTTTACCACACTTTGTGGTGTAGGTGACTTTAGATGCCACGTCCTAAAGGTCCTTCAGTCTTCTTGGTCTCCGTTTGTCTCAGTTCACAAACTTCTCATAATATTTGCAGTATCAACTGTTGCTGATGCCAAACAAAGTGCAGGCTAATAGCTCCTCTTTTCTGGTGGGAAAGTAACGACGTCACGTTTTGTTCTCGCTATGAACCAGTCAGTCTCTCACCAAGTCTCCTCTGCTTCATACACTCGGCGTCAGGACAGATGACTGAGTCCAACTGAAGTTTCAGAGTTTGGTAACAACTTGAGACTAACGTATTTTTGTGATGATTCAGCAGCTCTGTGTTTTGTAGGTGCAGCAGGAGACAGTTTTTCAGCCTGCTGGGAAAGTGCTGACTGGCTGCAGGGACTTTGAAAAGGCTTCTTTAAACTTTGCCTGCTGAGGGAAACTCTTACAAGCAGGAAAGTGTACACGAGTAAAAAAAACATAGTGTGTGCACGCGTGCATAATGTGTGGATACACTTAACGGAACTAGTATTCTGGCTTGTGACAGGAACTCTTTGAACTCCTTTGTTCAGAGCTGCAGACACTTGTCTGCTTCTTGATCTGAAGTGTGCATTGGTTGTTAGACTTTTTCAACGAGAACAGTTGAAACTGGACATGGGGAGAGTTTTATTTTCCTTTCACCTTCTGCAACAGGTAATAAAAAGAAACAGGTTATGTGTTAAAACAACCAAATATTTGTTGATTTGATCATAGAAAACGTGCACATGCAGTCATGAACAGGTCGTCTGCACAGCAGTAGGCACAGAAGGTTTATCTGTAGGGAAATATTTATCCCTACAGGTCAACAAAGTTGTACATTCTTGAGCTGCTATTTGCAAAAATAAAAATTTCACCTGCAGACTTGCAGACAAAGGGCAACATGTTGTGCATGCATTAGCAGTAATCTGACACCACTCTGACAAAAAAATAAACACTGACTGAGTTGGGGTCTGGGACAAAACTAAACCGACATGGACGACATGCTTTGTACGGACGATTTAAATCTGCACATTTAATGACAGTCTGTAAAAGTAGTGCATGATGATTTTATTAGAATGATCAAAAAGTAAGGTTCAGTGAACATCTAAAGGACAACTTCTGAAGAAGTTAGTTCACCACGTCTCTTCATATCACATAAAACGAGCAGCTTGCTCTTCTCTCACTGCCATGTAATAAACTAAAATGAGGTTTGCCAAGCACCAATTATGTGGTGACGCTCAGGCTGCAACATGCTTCTCTGATCTGCGTGAACCATCAATGTGTGTCAGGGTGTCCCATCCAGACGTTGGCACCTTTTTTGTCCTGTTTGGAAGTTTTGCTCAAACAGCTGAAGAAACCACATGCAAACTCACAAATTGCAGACCAATGCCTCTCCAATTTGACAGCACATTGGTAGCACTGCTAATACATAGTTCCCATGTGACGTGACGTCAGGGGCATTTCCGGTGCGTCCTCCATGACTGAAGGCTGTCTCTAGCAGCAGGTACAGATACAGTGCTGTTTACCAGTAGGGCTTTAACAGACGACTCGAGTAATCGACACATCGATTCCTAGGACATCTATCGAGTTTTTTTATTTCACATCGAGTATTCATAGTGACGTCATCACGTCACAGTTACAGAACAGAAAATGAACCAACTTCCTGTTTGGAGCGCGTTGCGAACCGGTGTTACACCAAATTCTGTGACCACCGTATATTGTGACCATAGGGGGCGGTGTTGCATGCACTGTTGCAGGTTACAGAATGTAACACCGGGTCCAATCGATCAAACCAGAACCAGCTTCCACTGACCTTGTTTCACAAACAAAAAGCAAAAAATATGAATCTCTAAACCTATAAAAACCTATAAACATAATTACCTCTAAAACTAAACCTAATGCGGTGCGCCGTGGTCGACTGCCCCACTGTGTTTAGTTTCGTTTTTGACGTGCCACACGTTTCTTTCACTTTTGCAGCTTAATAATAATAACTAACAGTTTTGGTTTTCCTGTGATTTATCTGCAGTATGATAAATGGTAGTCTAGCACAATGTGCACTCCCAATGTCTTTTTGTTAATACTAGATTACGTTGTTTTTTTTGCATTTTTATAAATTTTTGCATCTTAAGATTCTATGACATCAACTACTCGAGTTCTACTCGAGCTTTATTATGTTAATGTCGAGTTAAAAAATTATGTACTCCTTAAACCCCTATTTACCGGTAGTTAATTTTCTCGAGTTTTTTTTTTTTTTTCTTGGTTGTTTCGTGCTGGGATGTTACAACCGGGTAGACATTTGGGCAAAGTACAGTTTTCACTTAATCCCAAAAATAAGGAAACGTGAAGGACCTCCATCGGAGGAGCTCACCGCAGAACATCGTTGAGTCTGGCTAAGGATCTGCCCTTGAAGACGTTGTGCTGTCCGGTAAACAAAATATTCTATATAAATAATTTTGTGAAACAATGTCAGAACAATGTCAGGGTATAACTGTGTGTGTGTTGGAACGTTTTTTTTTTCATGATTTAGCATCTCTACTACTGTAGTTAGCTTAGCATTTTGCTATCCTACATGTTAACCGCCACACCGTAACACTCACAGCAACAAAGTTCTGGTTCTGGTCCCGTGTTGAGCCTGGACTGTTTGTTGTTAGGAGGTTGCATGTTATTTTATTTAAACCTTTATTTAGCTGGTTAGATATGATTGAGACAGTTTACACATCTTTTTTTTCAAGATAGACCGAGTCAACAATGACATTACAGGAGGTCTCAAAACATGACTCGTCTTTAAACCAGAGTTATTAAAGCACACTTAAAATAATGATGTGAATAAAAGAAGAGAAAAACACACATGAAGCTAAAATTGTACTAAAATGTGAGTAAATATCTGTTAAAGCATTTACTAAACAAATCTGTCAATAATTAATATAAACACATGTGTGTGTTATACAAATACAGTATACAGTATACATACACTGTGCATGTATATACAGTATAACACACTGTGTATGTACAAACCAGATTCCAAAAAAGTTGGGACACTAAACAAATTGTGAATAAAAACTGAATGCAATGATGTGGAGATGGCAAATGTCAATATTTTATTCGTAATAGAACATAGATGACAGATCAAAAGTTTAATCTGAGTAAATGTAACATTTTAAAGGAAAAATATGTTGATTCAAAATTTCACAGTGTCAACAAATCCCAAAAAAGTTGGGACAAGTAGCAATAAGTGGCTGGAAAAAGGAAATTGAGCATATAACAAACAGCTGGAAGACCAATTAACACTAATTAGGTCAATTGACAACATGATTGGGTATAAAAAGAGCTTCTCAGAGTGTCAGTGTCTCTCAGAAGCCAAGATGGTAAGAGGATCACCAATTCCACCATTGTTGCGCAGAAAGATAGTGCAGCAATACCAGAATGGTGTTACCCAGCGTAAAATAGCAAAGACTTTTAAGTTATCATCATCAACCGTGCATAACATCATCAAAAGATTCAGAGAATCTGGAACAATCGCTGTGCGTAAGGGTCAAGGCCGTAAAACTCTACTGGATGCTCGTGATCTCCGGGCCCTTAAACGTCACTGCACCTCAAACAGGAATGCCACTGTCAAGGAAATAACAGAATGGGCTCAGGAATACTTCCAGAAAGCATTGTCAGTGAACACAATCCACCGTGCCATCCGCCGTTGCCAGCTGAAACTCTACAGTGCAAAGAGGAAGCCATTTCTAAGCAAGCTCCACAAGCTCAGACGTTTGCACTGGACCAGGGGTCATTTAAAATGGAGTGTGGCAAAATGGAAGACTGTTCTGTGGTCAGATGAGTCACGATTTGAAGTTCTTTATGGAACACTGGGACGCCATGTCATCCAGACCAGAGAGGACAAGGATAGCCCAAGTTGTTATCAACGCTCCGTTCAGAAGCCTGCATCACTGATGGTATGGGGTTGCATGAGCGCTTGTGGCATGGGCAGCTTGCATGTCTGGAAAGGCACCATTAATGCAGAGAACTATGTTCAGGTTCTAGAACAACATATGCTCCATCTAGACGTCATCTCTTTCAGGGAAGACCCTGCATTTTTCAACAAGATAATGCCAGACCACATTCTGCAGCAATCACAACATCATGGCTACGTAGGAGAAGGATCCGGTACTGAAATGTCCAGCCTGCAGTCCAGATCTTTCACCTATAGAGAACATTTGGTGCATCATAAAGAGGAAGGTGCAACAAAGAAGGCCCAAGACGATTGAACAGTTAGAGGCCTGTATTAGACATGAATGTAGAGCATTCCTATTTCTAAACTTGAGAAACTGGTCTCCTCTGTCCCCAGACGTCTGTTGAGTGTTGTAAGAAGAAGGGGGGATGACACACAGTGGTAAAAATGGACTTGTCCCAACTTTTTTGGGATTTGTTGACGCCATGAAATTTTGAAACAACATATTTTTCCCTTAAAATGAAACATTCTCTCAGTTTAAACTTTTGATCTGTGATTTGTGTTCTATTCTGAATAAAATATTAGATGTTGGCACCTCCACATCATTGCATTCAGTTTTGATTCACAATTTGTTTAGTGTCCCAACTTTTTTCGAATCCGGTTTGTAAATACTGCATATACTGTACAGTATATACAGTATATACATACACACAGCATGTATATACTGTGTATAAAACATTTATCTATGTGAATGAGTAAAAATGTTCGGAGCAACTGTATTAATTTTTTTCCTACTTTAAGTAGCAAACTTGGAGTCTTATTTTAGACTTTGTGATGCAAATATGACAATGTTTACTACAGATGATTGAAGGGCTGAGTTCCATCCAAAGAAAAGCTCCAGTGTGAGGACCCCTAGACCTGGGTCCAGTCTCAGATCCTAGACCTGGGTCCAGTCTCAGATCCTAGACCTGGGTCCAGTCTTGTATTCTGGGGGGTTGGCTGCTCCAATCAGGCGATCCCACATGACGAGGAATCTGTTCCAGTTTGTTTCAAATCAGAAACTGCGCTGGTCTCCATCATTCCTTGTTGAAGAGTGTTTTTGATCCAGTATTTATTCTGTAGCCAAATCATTTTCATTAAAAGACATCAAATCACCCACAGTTCTCATTTTGTATTCAGTTTAAACTGTTTTGAATTTATAATGATAGCTTTTACTCTGAACTTTATCAGTCTCTTCCTGGAGGATGAACCATACAGCAACATGCATGTTTTTATGTTTTGTTCATGTCAATAAAACACTAAACTGGTAAGTTGCCAAAGAACAATCACTACATCTAGGTTTTATTTATGTGCAGTAGAATAATGTCTAGTAGAGGTGACATCACAATGAAACGACTTCTCATTATTGGACATTAAACAGTTTATCTTAATTAATGAAATAAAGAAGGTGAAACTTGGTGCAACTGTTTTATTCAAACTAAAGGTAAGCGCATGTACATTTAGCAATGCATGTTTCATAGCAACACCAAATGTACTTGAAAAGCAGATTTATTTATATAAATGATATTTTCAGAGTCAGAGTCAGAGAGTCTTTATTGTCATTTGCACCGCATGTGGTACATGTGATGAAAACGAGATTATGTACACGAGGTCCCAGTTACATCCAACAACAAATGAAAGAGAAAAACAGTAATAACATCTAGAATTAACTAAGAAAAACATCAACTAGTAATACACTAAGCCTAATATAGTGGGAATAAACAGCAGCACGAACATGAGTTTGTATGAGCAGATGGTCACAGATGAACACAGATGAACACAGCAACAAGAAAACAGATCAGCATCAGCATGATGTGATATTTTGCAGTGTTTATTTTTTATTTTTTTTATTCATGAGTCTAACAGCCTCAGGGTAGAAGCTGTTCCTCAGTCTAGTGGTTCTACATTTGATGCTCCTCAACCTCCTCAACCTCAACCTAGTATTTTCACTCATTTGTTGCTGTGCTACATGACTGCACACAACTTCTGGACGAAGTGGAGTTTCATCCATCTCCTGGGACTCGGTTCCTTACACAGAAATACAACACAAAGGAGGATAACAATTAAAATGCTTTCAGGGTTTAAAGCAACATTTAACCAATGGATTAAAAGGAGTTGCCAAATTGTAACTTTTCACCACTAACTTTATTAACAAATGCAGATCATAGTGGAAAATAAATAATATCAGTGACATTTATTGTAGCACGTTAAATAATATGACTGAGCAATAATTACAAATTATTTATTTTGTTAACACTAATTTAAGGCAGTCATAGGCTAAATAAATAATGTAGTAATGTGAGAAATATCAGCGATCTTTACTGTAGTACAAGCTACATCAGGTAAGCTGATGTAGCTTGTGCTACAGTAAATATCAGTGATGTTTACTGAGCAAAGATTAGCTTAGCTGCTGTAGCTTGTATCTATGAGAGACATCTACGTGTATATTATTGTAATCACTCACTCTGCCAGTCACCAGAACTGTTATTAACATGAAGAGTTTGGACGTCCTTCACAAATCTGTCACTGATTATAAGCATCCATGGATTTAAAGTCCCGCTGACATGATTTTTTTAATTTTCATAAAATGGCTCAACATAAATATCTTGTATCATTCAACTATGTTCGTTTTTTGCAAACAAACTTATAAATATATTTAATTTTGATTTTAAATTGATTTTAAACTTTGCGCCGTGTTTGTTCATGGGAAATCCGATTACACGCGAATGCACCATCTGTGACGTAGTGTGCGGCAGAGGGCTCTGGTCTCTTTAATAGCGGACAATTTAAAACCTGATGAATTTAGCAATCTTTGTTAAAGGGGACCACACATGCAAAATTCACTTTTTAATGTTTTTTTTACTCAACTTTGGGTATTTACTTCATAAAAAAACAGTTCTTGTGCCAAAAAAATGCACCCAGTGGTTTATTTACTCTAAGTAGATTTATTTTACTGTGATAATTACGGTTCGGTTTAAAATACTCTCGCATGTGACGTCACAAGCGAGAGGACAACCCACCTCAAACCTGAGTCCAGCCCCTCAACTAGCAACCCCTGGTGCGGCTCAACCCACTTCAGTAAAATACACGTCACGGTTGCCGAGCAGTTTAGGAGCTGACCCGGCGGTCATTTATTTATTTATTCATTTATTTAGCCCCGGGGGGGCCAGCCACGCAGCACATCTTGAGTAAAACCAGAATGTTTTATTACCTTGTTTGAACTCTGTCTCGTTGAAACTGTGCACACACACACTTCTTATATGATGAAGGACTGCTTTTGCACAACTGCCAGTTTGGTTGAGTGGTTAGAGCACTGGAGCGGCACTCGGGAGACCAGAGATCGCATCCTGTCCATTGCATCTTCCCCCCCCCCTTTTTTTTAAAGCCTTTTGTTTCGGAGAAATCGGGGTGAGACTAGATATATACATCGACATAATAATACTTTATAATTGTTGTAAACGAGCAGACCGCCGGCGACCATCTGCGGCCAGGAGCTGTTGGGAGCTGCTGGCTTCTGAGGTCCGTGGGTCCGGTCAGAGGTTGCCTCATACGGATAAATTAACTGGAAACACTCGGTGAACTTGGATTGTGTGTCTGGATTGGATGTGCAACCGCGGTTCGAAGCGCCGCATGCAACGAGCGGAGGTACGTGGGCTGTTTGCCGAAGGAGGATACTTTTCACCTCATCAAAATGTAAGCAAACTGTAATCATTCTTATACGATGGAGGACTGCTTTTGCTCAACTGCTGGTTTGGCCTTGTGGTTAAAGAATTGGTTTGTCACCCGAAGGACCGGGGTTCGCGTCCCCGTCACGGCATGTTTTTTTTTTTTAAGCCTTTTGTTTCAGAGAGATCGGGGTGAGACTAGTAGATATATACATCTACATAATAATACTTTATAATTGTTATTTTTACGTTTCAGTTCCATTTTTAGTGTATTAGCGATCACTCTGTAACAGCCAGTATCTGGCAGTGGTCTCTGCTCCTGCAGTCGGGTGCTGCCGGGAGCTGCTGGCTTTTGAGGAGCATGTTACAGAGGGCGGAGTTAATGCAAACAGAGTTTTGATGGGCGTGTCCTTCCGAGCTCATTATCATAAACAGAACGTTCAGACCGGAAGTTAGAAATGGCAGAATTAAAAAGGGTATAATTTATTATCTAAGAATTATTTTGTGTATTAAATTGAATGAACAGGGTCTGGATAGCACACAAACATACCATAAAAATTAAAAAAACTCATCTGAGGTCCCCTTTAAGATTTGAGCTATTTGTCTTCAGTTTTGGGAAGCAGAAAATAGTTTGGGTGATGGAAGAAGAAACAGCAGGATCTAATTTAGGACTACAGCCATATGAGACTCACCATTCAGCCTGAACTTCAGGTGGAGCGAGGCGGGGGTCCGAGTGGTGCAGCTTTTGGGAAAGTGAAAAGGCTCAATTGTTCACTGATGATATTAGAACACCAAAATGCGACACAACGTAACGGCCTTTTTCAAGTAAAAAAACAAACAAAAAAAACCGCGATCTGCTGGTGAGCAGCTGACACACGCGCACTGATGAGCCCAGGGCTCTGCCGCACACTACGCCACAGATGGTGCATTTGCGTGTAATCGGATTTCCCATGAATAAGCACGGCGCGAAGTTTCAAATCAATTTAAAATCGAAATTAAATATATTTGTTTTTTTTTGCAAAAACAAACATAGTTGAATGATACAAGATATTTATGTTGAGCCATTTTATGAAAATAAAAAATCATGTCAGTGGGACTTTAAAGCTGTGAAGCTCCTCCGTTGTAGGCACTCCTCGTGTTCACTAAATAATTAATGATATCAGAGTAACTTGTCGGTGACTTGTGTGCTTCGTCTGACATAATTTCTTTCTCCACCTCATAGGGTTCAACTCCGACCGCATCTATTTTATGCCTACATCCTGCTCTTGGTAAAGAGTATCAATATACTGAGCTCTGATTTGTCTGTTCGACATCTTCCTTGGATTTCCTTTTAAATATGGCAGAAAACCCGGTATTGCACAATACCAGTCACACGTGTGGGAACTATGTATAGTCACAGCACAAACGTCACTGCTCAACAAAGCCATCGTTGCATCATAAAAACTCACACCAAATGCCAAAATATAAACGTGATGCAAATGACAAGAAGTTTTTCTACAGATGCAAGAAAAACAAACGACAAAAAAAATGGAAAGTTTGACGTTGCACAATGACTGCTGCTGAAAAGTGAAGGTGGACAATAATACTTTTCCCATATCAGTGTGTGTCTCTTTTATGAAAATGTTTCATAAACCACTGCACAATTTTTTATGTAGCATGCAGAAAGTAATCAGATGAACGAAACCTAAAGAGGCAGGGCCAACAAAGCTTTTCATATTAGCCAAAACAAAAATGACTATGAGCAGCACAGTGGTCCAGTTGGTAGAGCTGCTGCCTCTCGGCGAGCAGGTCGCCAGTTCAAATCCAGGCCGGGGGCCTTTCTGGGTGGAGTTTGCATGTTCTCTCTGTGCATGTGTGGGTTTTCTCCAGGTACTCCAGTTTCCTCCCACAAACCAAAAACATGCATGTTAGACTGATAACTCTAAATTGTCTCTAGGTGAGAGAGTGAATGTTTGTTTGTCTCGTTTGTCTCTATTTGTCCTTGTGATGGACTGAAGACCTGTCCAGGGTGTCCCCCGCCTTGTGCACAGTGGTGGCTGGACATGATCACCAGTGACCCCCCGTGACCCAAAAAGGAAAAAGTGGGTAAAGATAATGGATGGATGGATGGATGGATGGATGGATGGAAAAATTACTATGAGTCAGTAAATGTTTCATATATTGAGCTAAAATGTGGTATAGTGGTAGCTAAGAATGATGTACTCTGTACATAACATCTTGAGATTTACATGATTGTGCATAATCTTATTTGAGATGTTTTACAACGCCATAATTTTTCAATATGAGATCATCTTAGTCTGAAACTCCAGCATGAAAAGTGGGCGATATGCATTTCACCAAGAAATGCTAGGTATTTATTAAAGTTCAAGTTGACATAGGCACGTGAGCTTTAAATATTATTTTACATTTTATTTATTTGTTTGCTTTCGAGCTAATAACATCTTCATTTTTATCCAGTCTAGTCCTTCAGTAGGAAAACGCTTATGGGACAAAACAGCCTCACAAGCAGTACAAATGCTGCATGTGGGACCGCTTTGCTGGTGGCTCTTCTGATATTCAGTCTGGAGCACATTCACATGGGCTTCAACAGATGCAGAATCTTCCCCAACACAAATTTCCTTTGGGATAAAGAGACAGTGGCTGGTAATAACTTAATGTATAACATTTGAAACTTTTCAAGACTCGTTTATTTATTTTTTATCAAAACATGAAAAATAAACAATACATGGAAATAAACTTACAAATGATTGACTCAACGAGTTGCGAGACACATTTGAAGATGTGTTGGTAGACTTGGACTGCTTTGTATGGCCGAACTTCTCCTTCAACTTTCTGACTTCAGTGTCACTAACAAGTGGTGCACGTTCTGCTTTAAATTTTCTCTTCAATGACATGTGCCAGGTGTGCTAGGAATTTTTTTTAGAAAACATTTAATATAATTTAAGTAACAAATAAAGATATATGCATGCATGTTAATACAAATACGTATCATAGTGAAAAGCTTGAATAGTCAACTGGACTGGGTTGATAGAGGTTTTGCTTCTAATCACAGAAGCATCAGTACACTAGTTCAGTCTTCAAAAAGAAGGTCTAACATTAACACCAGCTGGATTATAAGTGAGCCACGCTCC
>JBBPBX010054443.1:0-23470 GCA_038048925.1 Garcialebias charrua | reverse complement strand
TACTTGGTGGTTTAACTTCAGTGTGCTTTGGACTACTCTGACTGACGAAGCCCTCTGGAGTGAGGGTGAAACGTTTCTACAAAAAAGAAACTGTCCAGATGAACTGATTGAGAATGAGCGGATTTGATACCTGGACTATTGAGAATGAACTTTCTTGTCTTGAACCACTTTGGACATGTCTGCCTGCCTGGGAGGAGTCAACGAGGGACAAGCCCCCAGAAACCATCTTGGCTACAGCAAACTGGTTGGTCCACTTAAGTTGTTTACTTGGTGGTTTAACTTCAGTGTGCTTTGGACTACTCTGACTGACGAAGCCCTCTGGAGTGAGGGTGAAACGTTTCTACAAAAAAGAAACTGTCCAGATGAACTGATTGAGAATGAGCGGATTTGATACCTGGACTATTGAGAATGAACTTTCTTTATAAGTCTATTAAGTTAACACGGCCACAAAGGCTTTAACTTACAACATTTTTCATTGAAGGTAAAACCTAAAATAAATAAAAAGGTACTGAATGAAGTAAAGACTTGTTTATAGATTACTGGAATAAACCCAGAAGCTGTTTTAGTTAAATAACTCACCGCTAAGAAAGCATTTATTTGCATACACTATAATAAATACCGTCTTATTGATTCAAACAAAATCAAAACTAAAAGATGGGAGATAACAATTATGATGAAGCTTTACAGCTGCTCACAGCAAAGCTTGAATTGTTGAGGCATAATAACATTCGCAGAAGAGAAATTTTTCAACAAGAAAAACTTGAGTTAAAAAGTGAGATTGAGCAGCTTAAGATAAAACGGCGTGCTATAAATGGTTTTGAGGTTCGTCAACTCCCTGACCCGATCTGGTTAAAAACAAAACCAGAACGTGAACTACATTACCAAGAAAAGGTCAAATCCCACTCGCTGGAGCTGGAAGGGACAAGTTCATCAACTCCCTCTCCTAAAATAGGCGAGAAAAAACATGTTTTTCAAACTAACAAACCACGACATGTCGATGCCCGCTGGAACTATGACCCGAAGTGGTTAAGAGACCCAATATGGTTGAGAAGGACGAGCACACGCCCTGTCCCTGCACCTCGGACGAAGCTGCCCGAGATAAGCAAAAAACCACAAACGGTGGACGCCCGCTCTTTAAGTGACCCTCCGCGGTCTACACCGAGCAAAGGTCCTGCCCCTGCACTGCGGACTGGACAGTCCGGGAGTAGCAAAAGGTCACAGAAGTTCCAGAAAAAAGGCAACATACCTCTAAGCTCTGAGGAGATAGTGGACATAAGTTGGTTGTTTGAAAACTTGAATGATACAGAGGATGACCGAACTGGTACATTGAGTGACCTTGTCTTTGATAACTCAGAGCACATGGATAACTCAGAGCACACAGTTAGTGACAACAATAGCAAACGACAAAAAGAAAAACGTCTCAAAAAAGGCCTTGAGCTACAACATCAGTTTAAACAATCAGTGATGACACAGTGCGCTGTAACTGCTGTTGAGGCTCACATGCAAAACAAAACACCCACTGAGGCGTGCCCAGGTCAAAAGGTCGTATCCCAGTCGCTAAAAATAGGAGAGGTTCTCTCTCCTATAGAAAGCGAGAATAAACACCGTCGTCTCAAAGGTCCTCTGACCTCAGAAGAGGCAGAGAACATGCGTCGGTTGTTAAAAGAGTGGGATGATACTAGCGAGAATGAACACTATCGTCTCAAAGGCCTTCTGACCTCAGAAGTGGTGGAGAACACGCGTCGGTTGTTAAAAGAGTTGGATAATACTAGCAAGAATGAACAAGATTTTCAAACTGACATACACCGAAATGTTGGTACCAGTTGGAACAGTGACTCAAAATGGTTTAAAGGGAGCCCCGCCCCTGAAGCACCTCAGATTGAAAAATCTGAGACAAGCAACGAACCACAAAAGGTAGGTGTTCACTCTCTAAGAGACCCACAACGGTTCAGATCGAACCAGATGGGTGAAAACCAAGGTCAATCGGTGGGTGGACTTCAAAAGAAATTGAAGGATGAGGACCTATACTCATGTAACTATGCGTGGTCCCAACAGCCACCCCCGAGCCTTGGAACTGCACCTCCCGCGCCTCGAACAGAACAGTTCGAGACAGGCAAAGAGTCACGAATGTCCCGGAATAATGGCCCAACACCTCTATGCTCGGAAGAGACAGAGGAAGTAAGTAGTTTGTCAGTAGATTTGAATGTTACTGTGCTTGACCAACCTGATACAATGAGTGGCGTTATCATTGATAATGACACTATCAACATTGACCAACCTGGAGCGATGTGTAGCACTGTCTTTCACAAAGACTCAGAGCACACAAATAACTCAGCGCACACTACTACCAACATTGCCATGGATGTTGACAGCAAACCAATTGCTGACACACAACAACATCCTGAAGGTCATGATGCTGACAGCCAACAAGATGCTGACAGTAAACAAGATTACACAGACAGAGTCACACGTGAACAGAAACGTGGGCCAAGACCTGTGAGGTTTCTGTGTAACTTTATACAAAGGGGGGTGGCTAAGAAAGCTTACCTGCCTATCACACTGGAAGGTGTCCTTGAGCGTGAAGCCCTCCTGGATGGCAGTTCTGATATAACTATTATGTCGGCCAAGCTGTTCGAGGAGCTGAGGACCGCCGCTAACGGTGTTGACATGCAAATACCCTTTGAGAAATGTGCTATTGAGCTACAGGGTCTCGCAGAGACGAGAACAACCCTAACAGCTATGGCTATGGTTCACATGCAGATTGGCGAAATGACACTACGCCACCCGGTGTACGTGTCTAAACTTGACTCATTCCCATTTTTGGTTGGCCAAGATTTTATAAACCGCTTCAACGCGATTATAGATTATGGTCGACGGAAAATGTGGAGCACAGTGAGAAAACCCCTGCCAATAAAAGTGCTTCCTAGTTGCGATACAGACTGCCTAACCGCAGGTACCGCAGAGGACACAAGGGACTGCTCATCCGAGGACGAGAGCCCGGTAAGTGAACCTTCAACTACAGGTGAGACAGAAGAGACTCAAAAGTTGGACCAGACTCTGGCCCAACAAGAGAACCTCCTCTGCGAGCTGACACATTCAGCACTCACTGAACACTACCTACCACAGGTAGTGAAAGGTGTTGAGATCCAAGGATCCCACACCGAAGACGCTGTACTGTCCTCTGGGACAGGTAATTCGGCAATTAGCCAAGCTTTCAATGAAACCTTGGTTCAAGGGCATCTGAGTCCAGAAAATGACAGTCAACCAAACGCTGACAGTCACTTGGACATCATTGTTGCAGATTACGAGGACCCCTCATCAGACAAGAAGGGGGCAAACTCACATTACCTACCACAGGTAGAGAAAGGTGTGGAGATCCAAGGACCCCACACCGAGGTTGCTGTACTGTCCCCTGGGACAGGTAAATCGGCTATCAGCCAAGCTTTCGATGAAACCTTGGTTCAGGGACATTTGTGTCTAGAACTAGTCAGAAATGACATAGTTTTTACAGACTCAAAGAGCCCCTCTTCAGTCGAGAGGTGGGAAGACACACACAACGACAGTGACCCGTCGCAGTCTGTACAATCAGACACACCTGCGACTGCGCCGACAGTTGTGACACACCTGAATTACACGGAAAGAGGTAAACGTAAGAAGATACGTTGGCCAAAACCTAAACGATTCCTGTGTACCGTCTTCTCTCAGCTGCGCGAACAGCTTAAACTAACCGGTGGCATCCTAACTTGTGCCCATGGACGGACGTCCTCACCTGTGTTCGTGGTTCCCCATGACCAAAGGGGAGTGATGTTAGTTCATGCCCATGATCTCCCGTCCGTAGGACACAAAGGAGATAAAGCCACGCTGACGGCATTAAAACAAATTGCCTATTGGCCGGGAATGAAGAAGGATGTCAAGGACTACATTGAAGGGTGCGTGGTCTGTGGCCAGTTTCAGCCAACCATGTCATGACTGCGTTTTTGAGTTTCACTAATAAACTGAACACTGGAGAAGTTTTAACAATTTTATTAAGAAACAGGAAACTGGAATGGGTCTTGATCGTCACCGGTAACTTGAGTTCTGCACAAGAGATTAAAATATTAGTGACAGGGCTTGAACAGGTAGATGTTTTTATCTTAAATAAAAACACTAACCTTTTTAGGCTGTTTCTGATCAGAAGAGAATTCCTTGATGACGTGAGCCGGTGGTGACGTAGTCCAGTTTTACTTCCTTGTTTACGTTGGTGCTTCGTGCGGACTTTCACACGAAGGGGGTTTTCCTTGGTTCGAAGCGAGGTCATACACAGGTAGGCAGAGAGGCGAATAATGTTGAAAGGGGCAGGCTTTACTCGTGGTCGTGAAAGGCGGTCTTGGGTTCGTTTCCGTGAGGCAGATGGCTGAACAGGTCCGACAAGGGAAGAGGCAGGAGGGCGAAGTCCAGTAGCGTGTGCAGGGATCAAAACCAGGG
Source organism: Garcialebias charrua (assembly GCA_038048925.1). Lineage (NCBI taxonomy): Eukaryota > Metazoa > Chordata > Actinopteri > Cyprinodontiformes > Rivulidae > Garcialebias > Garcialebias charrua. Next base: position 19,006 of record JBBPBX010054443.1, on the reverse strand, counting down.
AAGCAGAGTCCGAGACAGTACCGTTGGGGGCTGGAGCGAGAGACGTGAGACCAAAAAACCAAAACAGTCGTAGCAAGCAAGACAGGACAAGACATGGGCGCTGGACAATTACTAGGCAAAACCGTTCATAAATCTGGCAAGGAATGACTGTGGACGTGGGGCTTAAATACAGGAACAAACAGGTGAGTGCAATGATCGTTAATGAGGCATTGGGCATGTGGGAGGAGGGAACAATGATGTGTTTACTGTGAACATGACATGACAAACAGACAGAACGTGGATCATGACATGGAATCATGACAGTACCCCCCTCTCAAGGTCCGGCTCCTGACGGACCACCAGGCTGATCAGGGTGATCCCGGTGGAACCGGGCGACGAGCGGCTTGTCCAAGACGTGGCGAGCAGGCACCCACGAACGTTCCTCAGGGCCATAACCCTCCCAGTCAATGAGGTACTGGACACCCCTTCCCCAGCGTCGAGAACGCATGATACGGTTGATGGTGTAGGCAGGAGAGCCGTCAATGAGTCGGGCGGGAGGAGGAGGCCTGGAGGCGGGCATGAACCTAGAAAACTGGACGGGCTTGACCCGGGACACATGGAACGTGGGATGGATCTTCATTGTGCTAGGGAGCCTGAGCTTGACTGCCACCGGATTCACCACCTTGGAAATGGGGAAAGGTCCAATGAAGCGGGGAGCCAATTTCCTGCTGTCAACACGAAGAGGCAAGTCCTTGGTGGACAGCCACACTTTTTGTCCTTCTTGATAAGCAGGTTCTCGGGTCCTGCGACGGTTGGCTGACCTCGTGTAGACTGCAGAAGTCTTGAGGAGCTGTTTGCGGGCCTTGGTCCAGACTCGGCGACATCGTTGAGCTGCTTGGAACGCAGAGGGAACCATGGCCGCCTGATCCTGGGCAGCAAACACCGGTGGCTGAAAACCATAGAGGACATAAAATGGAGACAGACCAGTGGCACTCGAAGGAAGGGAGTTCATAGCATGCTCGACGATAGGAAGATGTTCTGCCCATTTGGTACCATCATCACCACAGAGAAGGCGTAGGCGGGTCTCCATCTCCTGATTGGCACGCTCTGATTGTCCATCAGTCTGGGGGTGATAACCTGAGGAGAGACTTAGTTCAATGCCAAGGGTCTTACAGAACTCGCCCCAAAACTTTGAGATGAATTGGGGACCACGATCAGACACAATGTTCTTGGGTATCCCATGCAATCTGAACACTTCCTTTATCACAACATTGCTTAGTTCCTTGGCTGTGGGTAGCCCCTCCAATGCAATCAAATGAACCATCTTGGAAAACCTGTCAATGACAGTTAGAATGACCGTTTTACCTCCAGATTGTGGTAAGCCGGTGACAAAGTCCATAGCGAGATGTGACCAGGGGCGTGAGGGTATGGGCAGTGGCCTCAGGAGACCCGCCGGTGGACGTCGAGAGGGTTTAGCCAGGGAGCATTGGGTACAGGCCCCAACAAACTCTCTAACGTCCTTAGACAAGGAACCCCACCAGAACTGTGACTTGACTATGGTTAGAGTTCTCTCAATCCCCGGATGACAGTAAATAGGCGAAGCATGGCAGAACATGAGTACCTTAGTGATGAGATGATCTGGTACAAAGAGGCGGTCAGCCGGACATTCCCCGGGTGGAGGATGGTTCTGGTGGGCCTCCCTGACCTCCCTCTCGACCTGGGTGATGGACAGACGTATCTCTTTGGGTAGTATGTATTCCTCTAGACCACTGGTCTGTTCCTTCTCGTATAAACGAGATAGGGCATCTGGTTTGACGTTCTTGGTCCCGGGTCTATAAGAGAGAGAAAAATTGAATCGTCCAAAAAACAGAGCCCACCTAGCTTGACGAGGATTAAGTCGTTTGGCTGATCGCAGATACTCGAGATTTTTGTGGTCGGTGAGAACAATGAAAGGATGGTTGGCCCCCTCCAGCCAATGACGCCATTCTTCAAGAGCCATCTTGACGGCGAGTAGTTCTCGATCTCCAACATCATAGTTGCGTTCGGCTGGGGAGAGAGACTTGGAGAAAAATGCACATGGGTGAATCTTTTCATCATTACTACGTTGACTTAAAACGGCCCCGATACCTGTATCAGAGGCGTCGACTTCAACGATGAATTGTTTATCCACATCGGGGAATCTGAGGATGGGAGCAGTGGTAAACAAGGCTTTCAATTTAATGAAGGCATGTTCAGCAGTTTGGTTCCAGGAAAAAGAGTTCTTGGTAGAGGTTAAAGCGTGGAGAGGAGAAGCGACGGAACTGTAGTTCTTAATGAATTTGCGATAGAAATTTGCAAAACCAAGAAAACGTTGTAACTGTTTACGCGATTGGGGTATTGGCCAATCCAGAACTGCAGAGGTCTTTGAAGGGTCCATGGATATTTGATCAGGTGTGATATTGAAACCCAGAAAGGTGGTTTTGGTCGTGTGAAACTCACATTTCTCCGCCTTGACATAAAGATTGTTTTGTAGAAGACGGAGGAGGACGGCGTGAACGTGTTGGATATGCGAATCCAGGTCCTTGGAAAAGACAAGAATGTCATCCAAATAAACAAAAACATTGATATCGATAAAATCCCTGAGTACATCATTGACTAGTGCCTGAAAGACAGCTGGGGCGTTGGTTAAACCAAAAGGCATAACAAGATATTCGTAGTGACCTGATGGGGTGTTGAAAGCAGTCTTCCATTCGTCTCCTTCCTTAATTCTGACCAGATGGTAGGCGTTACGAAGGTCCAGTTTGGTGAATACTGTGGCACCCTGAATAAGATCAAATGCAGAAGTCATTAAAGGCAGGGGATATTTATTCTTTATTGTTATGTCGTTTAACCCTCGGTAGTCAATGCATGGTCGAAGTGACCCATCCTTCTTCCCAACAAAAAAGAATCCAGCACCTGCAGGTGACGATGAGGGTCTGATAATTCCCGCTTTTAGAGAGTCAGAAATGTAGTCTCGCATGACTTTTTGCTCGGGCTGGGACAAAGAGAATAAGCGTCCCCTTGGAGGTGTGGTACCTGGTAGCAGCTCAATCGAGCAATCATAGGGTCTATGAGGTGGCAAAGACATAGCTATACTTTTGCTAAAAACTTTGGTTAGGTCGTGGTAGCAATGAGGGACGTGAGTCAGATCTGGAGTCTCCTCCTTTATTTTGACAACAGTACAAGTCTGATGTGCAGATTGTAGACAAGACGATAAACATTGCTCGGACCACCCCAGGATGTTGCTGCTCCTCCAGTCGATCTGAGGGTTGTGTTTCTTTAACCAAGTGGCTCCCATCACAATGGGTAACTCTGGAGAGTTGATGAGGAAGAATCTTAATTTCTCGACATGGTTACCACAAATCAGTAGTTTGACCTCTTGTGTCACCATACTGGTCTGATTGATTGGATGACCATCAAGAGCTAGGACCTTGTGTGGTCTCTCTGTAGGAAATATCTGGAGGTTCAGAGATTTAGCGAAATTAATGTCCATGAATTCAGAGTCAGCACCAGAATCAATAAAAAGTTTTACTGGCGTTTCCTTACCATCGGCTTGGAGGTTTGCGCTGACGTGAAGTAGAGGAGGTCCCGTTGAAGAGGTGGCGACTCTATAATTTGGGTATTGGTGAGACTTAGCAGTTCTGGACTTGACCGGGCATGTAGAAGCTTGATGTCCTGCAACTCCACAATAAAAGCATAATCCCTCCTGACGCCTTCTTTCTCGCTCTCGTTGAGACAGTCTGGACCTTCCGATTTGCATGGGTTCCTCTGCAGGCAGTGAGGGTGCTGAAAGTGGTTTTGGCTCTGGGGTGAAGAATCTGGGGGTTGAGTACATTACCCTTTCAGACCTGGTTTGCCTCACCTCTCTGCGACGTTCTTGAAGGCGTAAATCAATCCTGGAGGCCACTGCCTCCAACTCTCTGAGGGTAGACGGAGGATCACGTGCAGCCAACTCATCCTTGATGTCGTCATTGAGAGCCTGCCAAAAAATATCTTGAAGAGCTTTCTCATTCCATTCACTGTTAGTAGCCAGAGTGTGAAAATCTATGATTAACTCAGAGACTCTGCGGTTGCCTTGACGTAATTTTAAAAGTCCTCTGGTTGACTCTTGAGTGGGAAGAACATGACTAAACACTCTCATTAGTTCAGCAGAAAAATCTCTGTATTTATAACAGATCAATGAGTCTCTTGCCCATTCAGCTGTGCCCCAAATTTTGGCTTTGCCAGATAATAAGGAGATGACATAGGCCACTTTTGAACGTTCAGATGGAAAAGCAGAGGGTTGTAGTTCAAACTGTATTTCACACTGAGTCAGGAATGGTCTGCACTGAGTTGAGTCACCAGAAAAAACCTCAGGAGGCGTCAGTTTAGGTTCTTTTGAAGCCATGACCTGTGATGCCTGGGCCAGTCCAACAGATGGCGCCAGATACTCAGTTCTGGAATTAGAATGAGGTGAGGGACAGGTTGTAAACTGTAAACTTGACTGATCAGATAGGTTACGTTCAAAATTGTTAACCAGTGTCGTAGTGAAACTCTTTTTGGCCAGATTTAATGTCAAGACTGCGTTTTTGAGTTTCACTAATAAACTGAACACTGGAGAAGTTTTAACAATTTTATTAAGAAACAGGAAACTGGAATGGGTCTTGATCGTCACCGGTAACTTGAGTTCTGCACAAGAGATTAAAATATTAGTGACAGGGCTTGAACAGGTAGATGTTTTTATCTTAAATAAAAACACTAACCTTTTTAGGCTGTTTCTGATCAGAAGAGAATTCCTTGATGACGTGAGCCGGTGGTGACGTAGTCCAGTTTTACTTCCTTGTTTACGTTGGTGCTTCGTGCGGACTTTCACACGAAGGGGGTTTTCCTTGGTTCGAAGCGAGGTCATACACAGGTAGGCAGAGAGGCGAATAATGTTGAAAGGGGCAGGCTTTACTCGTGGTCGTGAAAGGCGGTCTTGGGTTCGTTTCCGTGAGGCAGATGGCTGAACAGGTCCGACAAGGGAAGAGGCAGGAGGGCGAAGTCCAGTAGCGTGTGCAGGGATCAAAACCAGGGAAGCAGAGTCCGAGACAGTACCGTTGGGGGCTGGAGCGAGAGACGTGAGACCAAAAAACCAAAACAGAGTCGTAGCAAGCAAGACAGGACAAGACATGGGCGCTGGACAATTACTAGGCAAAACCGTTCATAAATCTGGCAAGGAATGACTGTGGACGTGGGGCTTAAATACAGGAACAAACAGGTGAGTGCAATGATCGTTAATGAGGCATTGGGCATGTGGGAGGAGGGAACAATGATGTGTTTACTGTGAACATGACATGACAAACAGACAGAACGTGGATCATGACATGGAATCATGACATTAACAGCCTGAACATGAGTCTGTTCCGAGCAGAAGGGTATAAATTCAGCAGCTTAATCAGAATCAGAATACCTTTATTGACATTGCACCAAGGTACAACGGGAACATGTACACACAGTCATCCGAAAGCTGGACTAAGTGTTCGAAGCTGCAGCTGATTATCAGTGCGGCCATCTCATTCCTTATCAGAATGATAATCTTAGATATGAAAAAGGAGAAGAACCATGAGGGTAGATAGTGGTATTACAAAAAAGATCTTTCACATCTTGTCTATTAGGACACGATATGAGACATAAAAAACTCTACCAGCAAGCACAGTTAAGACAAATTACATATGCATTTGAGGTCCAGGCGGTGAGATTTAGTCCATGAGCCTTGTTCAGATCAGCCACAGTTCTGTGATGTTTCCAGCCAGCATTTCTGATAAGCGCTCACAGAAAGTTCTCCGGGGAGGGGTGGGGGGTGGGGGGTGCGATAGATGCAGTTGTTGTCCTCGGTTACTCATGACCCAGGTAAAATTTGATAGTCAGCCCATTTCCAAGGCTGTCGGGGAGTCAGATTCAGATAAGCTTGATTGTTTTTCTTCAGGCAGACAGTTTTCTTTTCCTGCAGCCTTGAGTGTCCATCTGGATGATCCAAATCCAATATGGTTTAATTGTGGGAATCTGTTCCACTGATCCATGCTATGAATCCTCCTCCAGATTGATTCCACCATGCTGACGAGTCCCAAAACCCGTGAGTGGCTTGTGATTCTCATAAATCGCCTCCACCTTACAGTTAAGCTCGTAAAGCAGCTGATTTATTGAGGTCACGGCACTGATCAAACTTTAACTCTGACTCGGAAGCTTAGACATGGCAGTAATCACCGCTGAAGTCTTCCTCAGTTTCCGATAGAACAGTGCTCCACAGATGCCGAACAGTAAAGCTCCTGCCATCATAAATCCAATTACGTAAACATCTTCAACATCCTCCTTAGACAAGACTGAGAGACACATCATCTTCCACTCTCCCCAGGAATCTATCACGTAACTGCCAGAGTGTGTCTGTGACGGGCAAGCTGACTCCCCCGGACCTTGTCGCTTTGTACTTTGTAGAAAAAATCTTGTCAATAGAGTTGATTGTCCATGATACCAAATCCATAATCTCCCTTTGCGTTCGAGAGATGAGTGCCGTGGGAACTGCAGACAAGACAAAGAGCCAAGCAGGGAGAGGAAAAGTCAAGAGAGGAGAGCAAAAGCAGCCACCTGCAACCAGAGCAAAGGGGGAAAAAAAGGTAAGGTAATAATAAATCAGCAGCATGGATAATAAGCAGTACAGATAAAGTCATGTATCACCAATTAGGCATGTAAAGGTACTAGTGGGTGTACCGAACCGTTTCGGTACGTCACATTCGGTTCGGTCCACCTGCGTACCGTTTCGGTTATTTTTTCACTCATTGAACGTTAATATATGCGCCGCGGAACAAAATTTCCTGGGCGCGTTTCAGCACGGAGCTATTATCGCGCAGCTCGCGCAGCCCTTAGCCGTTAGCTTCTCACTGCGGTCTCCTGTTTGGGAACGTTTCTTGTTAAAAGACGAGCGCGCACATCCAAAGCTGTGTGGACGTTGTCTTATGAAGACTCTGCAGCAGCAACACGTCTCACGTGAACGCGCTTGAAACTACGTCATCGGAATGTGAACGAAGAAAAAGCAGCTGTTGCAGAAAAACCGCTAACAACAACAGCTGCTTTTAAACTACTTTTATCAGGTAATCAGATCAGTCCAGAGCAATAACACAAACTATGAGTTTTTAAATATCTGAATCTAAGTCTGAATGTTGTTATATGCGCAGGCTTTAAAGTTATTCATCCTCGCTACGAACACCCATCACTCAAAAAGTTCAGAACTTTATGAAAAAACTAAAACTGATATTGTCAACAAGCCCTGGAGCAAAGCCCTGCCCTAATGATGAGTGAGAGATTCAACCATTCAAGAAGAGGTATTGTTCTTTTATTATTATTATCTAAATAATCTTTTTTATTCAAAATCATAATCTTATTAACTTTTTTTTTTTTGTAAGCCAGCCACTAGGGAGCACAAGCCAGTGTATCTCTTGTGCCGGTCCCAAGCCCGGGTAAATGGTGAGGGTTGTGTCAGGAATGGCATCCGACGTAAAACACTTGCCAAAACCATAATGCGAGTTCATCAAAGTGAAACCATACCGGATCGGTCGAGGCCCGGGTTAACAACGTCCGCCACCGGTGCTGTTGACAAACAGGGTGCCGGCGGAAATTGTACTACTGTTAGTCGAAGACCCCGAGGAGGGAAACGTGTCAGGAGACAGAGGGAGAGGAGGAAAGTGAAGAATGTAGGACTGAGGGTTGCAACTCTAAATGTGGGGACAATGACAGGCAAAGGTAGAGAGCTGGCTGACATGATGCAGAGAAGAAAGGTAGATGTTTTATGTGTCCAAGAGACCAAGTGGAAGGGCAGCAAGGCTCGCAGTATTGGAGCAGGGTTCAAACTGTTTTACCATGGTGTGGATAGAAAGAGAAATGGAGTAGGGGTGGTCCTGAAGGAGGAGTTGGCAAAGAATGTAGTAGAGGTGAAGAGAGTGTCAGATAGGGTGATGTGTCTAAAGGTAGAAGTAGAAGGTCTGATGCTAAACATAGTAAGTGGTTATGCTCCACAGGTTGGATGTGATGGGGAGGAGAAAGATAAATTTTGGAAAGATTTGGATGAAGTGATAGAGAGTATTCCCAGGGAGGAAAGAGTGGTGATTGGAGCAGACCTGAATGGACATGTTGGTGAGGGAAACAGAGGGGATGAGGAAGTGATGGGTAGGTTTGGTGTCAAGGAAAGAAACCAGGAAGGACAGATGGTGGTGGATTTTGCCAAGAGAATGGAAATGGCTATAGTCAATACCTATTTCCAAAAGAGGGAGGAACATAGAGTGACATATAAGAGTGGAGGAAGGAGTACACAGGTCGACTACATTCTGTGTAGAAGAGGAAACCTGAGGGAGATTGGAGACTGTAAGGTTGTAGCAGGGGAGAGCGTGGCCAGACAGCATCGGATGGTTGTGTGTAGAATGACTGTTGTTGCGAAGAAGAGAAAACGAGTAAAACCAGAGAAGAAGACCAAATGGTGGAAGCTAAAGAAGGAAGAATGTTGTGAGAAATTCAGAGACGAGCTGTTAAAGGCTCTGGGTGGTAAGAAAGAGCTTCCAAGTGACTGGGCTACTACAGCAACAGTAATTAGAGAGACAGGTAGGAAGGTACTTGGTGTGTCATCTGGACAGAGAATAGATGATAAGGAAACCTGGTGGTGGAATAGTGAAGTGCAGGACGCCATCCAAAGAAAGAGATTAGCCAAGAAGAAATATGACAGTGAGAGGACTGAAGAGAGGAGACAGGAATATAAGGAGATGGGACATAGAGCAAAGAGGGAAGTAGCTAAGGCAAAGCAGAGGGCGTACAATGAGTTATATGGGAGACTGGACACTAAAGAGGGCGAGAAGGACTTGTACCGATTGGCAAGACAGAGGGATCAGGCTGGAAAGGATGTGCAGCAGGTTAGGCTTATTAAAGATGGGAATGGGAATGTTCTAACAAGTGAGGAGAGTGTGATGGGAAGATGGAAGGATTACTTTGAGGAGCTAATGAATGAAGAGAATGAAAGAGAAAGAAGAGTGGAGGTCCTAGAAACTGTGGACCAGGAAGTGGGAAAGATTAGTGAGGGTGAAGTCCGGAAAGCTCTGAAAAGAATGAAGAAGGGGAAGGCAGTAGGACCTGATGACATACCAGTGGAGGTTTGGAAATGTCTTGGAGAGATGGCAGTGAGGTTTTTGACTCAAATATTTAATGGAATATTTGAGGGTGAGAAAATGCCTGAAGAATGGAGAAGAAGTGTGCTGGTTCCCATTTTTAAGAACAAGGGTGATGTACAGAGTTGTAGCAACTACAGGGGAATTAAGTTGATGAGCCACACAATGAAGATCTGGGAGAGAGTTGTGGAAGCAAGACTTAGACAAGATGTGACTATCTGTGAGCAGCAGTATGGTTTCATGCCAAGAAAGAGCACCACAGATGCCATCTTTGCTTTGAGGATGTTGATAGAGAAGTACAGAGAGGGTCAGAAAGAACTCCATTGTGTGTTTGTGGATTTAGAAAAAGCTTATGACAGGGTACCAAGAGAAGAGGTGTGGTATTGCATGAGGAAATCTGGAGTGGCAGAAAAGTATGTTAGACTGGTACAGGACATGTATGAGGACAGCAGGACAGTGGTGAGATGTGCTGTGGGAGTGACAGATAGCTTCAAAGTGGCGGTGGGATTGCATCAAGGATCGGCTCTGAGCCCCTTCCTGTTTGCTCTGGTGATGGACCGACTAACAGATGAGGTCAGGCAGGAATCCCCATGGACTATGATGTTTGCAGATGACATTGTGATCTGTGGTGAGAACAGGGAACAAGTGGAAGAGAACTTGGAGAGGTGGAGGTATGCTCTTGAAAGAAGAGGAATGAAAGTCAGCCGTAGTAAGACAGAGTACATGTGTGTGAATGAGAGGGAGGCCAGTGGAACAGTGAGGCTACAAGGAGCAGAGGTCACAAAGGTGCAGGACTTCAAGTACTTGGGGTCCACTGTCCAGGGAAATGGGGAATGTGGTAAAGAGGTGAAAAAGAGAGTCCAGGCAGGATGGAGTGGATGGAGAAAAGTTTCAGGAGTGATTTGTGACAAAAAGGTGTCAGCAAAGGTCAAAGGAAAAGTTTACAAGACAGTGGTGAGACCAGCTATGTTGTATGGTCTGGAGACAGTGGCATTGACAAAGAGACAGGAGAAAGAACTGGAAGTGGCAGAAATGAAGATGTTGAGGTTCTCCTTAGGAGTGACAAGGATGGATAAGATCAGGAATGAGATCATCAGAGGTACAGCACATGTTGAACAACTGGGAGATAAAGTTAGGGAGGCCAGACTGAGATGGTTTGGACATGTCCAGAGGAGGGACAGTGGGTATATTGGTAGAAGGATGTTAGAAATGCAGCTGCCAGGAAAAAGACAAAGAGGGAGACCAAAGAGGAGATATATGGATGCAGTTAGAGAGGACATGGAGGTAGTTGGAGTGAGGACAGAGGATGCAGAGGACAGAGTGAGGTGGAGGAGGATGACTCGCTGTGGCGACCCCTGAAAAGGGAAAAGCCGAAAGAAGAAGAAGAAGAAAGAAGATTAACTTTTTTTTTGTGTGTGTGTTTTATTTCCAGTGTGGGACAGGGGTAGCTGCTCTTTTCTTCCACTTCAGGGACAGACATCCACCAGAATCTGGTGACCAGATCACCTGCAGCTAAGAAGTGTGTGATGACTGAACTGAACTCTGAACTGTTCCAGGACCTGTCCCACCAAGAAGAGGTTGTGAGTAATGAGGACAAATACAGCCACACTGCTGCTACTGGACAAAAACTTGATTAGTTAGATTGTAAACAGTCTGTTGCTGCTTATTGTTCTGGTTCTGACTGTTATTGTATTTATTAAGATTTTTATTATTGTTAAAATAGTTTTATTGTAGAGTGCTGTTTATTTAAAATATCATCCAAATGGGTCACTTTTATTTATTACTACAATACAATACAAACTAGTATTTTTGGCATATTTTCAAAATAAACATTTTGTAAGTCTTTATTTTGTACTTTTTTTTTTGTACCAAAAATAAACCGAACCGAGCCCTCCTTGTAGTTGAACCGAACCGAAATGTGATTTTAGCGTACCGTTACACCCCTATCACCAATTAAAGTGGTATTACAGTGTTTTTCCTGGTTAGAGATTTATGAGTAACTGCTTCAGGGTAGAAGCTGTTTCTCAGTTCAATTCCCATTTTGGTATGTGGCTGCATCTAGGCATAAGAAAGGTCACAATCGAAAATTGGGTTGCCACGTCAATTCAAATGAGGAAACTATGTTTTCTAATATTTATATCACTTAAAAATATAATTTTATCGAATGATTTGAATGGCCCTTGAGGTGGACAAAGGTTAATCTATTGTCTTCAAGGCCACCGTTAGCCACGCCCTGGCTCTGCCATCGCGCCTGCTTGTTGATAAAATTGCTCCTTCCGCTCACCAGGATCCGTCACTCTGCTCTGCCTCAGTCAAGGAAAAAATAAAAATAAAAACCTGCCGTTCATCTCATACACAGTGCATGTCCTACCTTCTTGAATATCTTATACACACACAAAAAAAAAGCATTAAGGTTTAATTGCATTCTCTTCAGTTCCAGTTCAGACAAACTCTCATCTTGAAAACTACAAATATTTAAATTTGTCAGCAGCGGGGCACATCAACATGCCGCTTCTTTTCATGTGGTAGTAGTTGAGACTCATTCAAGACATTCTCAGAGTGCTGATACATCTCACAAGAGCTCACTCATTTGTATAAGACTCTACTTAATTTTATTCACAGGGTTTCACAACAAAAATGGCTTCAACTCGGTCCCTCTTCAGAGTAAGATGATTTTAGTGTAAAACTCCAGCACCTCTGGTCCTTCAAGGAAAGCTACACTTTCAGTTGTAAAAATAAAAGTATGTACATTTCGCTTAAAAATATGTCAGTGCAATGTATTAGATTGTTTAGGCCTCTATCTAAACATTTAGAGCATTATCAATGTTTACAATTTGACCAGGCTTCAATCAGTACAGGAAAAGTATAATGGGAATATTTTTACGGTTTTATTCATCATTATCACCGTACTTTCCGCTGTACACGTCGCACAGCCATTTGTTGCATCAGTCCAAAAATGTCTAATAAAGTGGAAAAAAATAAACTAATAGGTTGCTTCGCCGTGTAAGTTGCATCTATTATGCGTCACTGCTAACCACCTGGAAACGTGGGCCGGTGTTGTGTCAAAAATCGATTGGCTGCCAAATGGTGGCCGAGGGAGTGTGCACGGGAGGACTTTAACAAAAAATTTACAAGATTAACACTTAAAAACAATTATTTGTTTGCTCGAACTTGTAACAAAGGTGCGTCTCAGTTGAACTTTTCCCTAATAAATGCACTTTGATGGTCAAATCAGCTACATTTCAAAAACTGATTTGCGGAAGCGGGAGCTCGCAGAGGGAGAACTCGCTGTGCATTTTGTCAAAATTTAACAAAATAACAACCTAAAAACAATTTTTTTGCTCAACTCTAGTAAAGGTGTGTCTCAGTTGAACTTTTCCTTAATAAATGCACTTTAATGGTCAAATCAGCTGCATTTCACCTGGGCGACGTGGCAAAATGCAGCTGATTTGATGCTTGCTCCAGGAGTTCCAGCAAGATGAAGGTGGCTTGGTATGGCAAGCCAAGTGTCTCATTAATAGCCACTTTTACCTATTAATGAGACACTTGGCTTGCCATATTAGTCGAGGTCCCACTGAAAATAGTAGTGTTCAGTATTTTCCATGTCAGAATGAATGAAATCGTCAGGTCTCAGCCAAAAATTAGGTTATAAATGTGGGAAAAACGTATATTAGTCGCTTCGTTGGAAAAGTCACAGAGCTTGCAAATTTATGCAAAAAGGTGTGACTTATATTGCAAAAAATATGGTATTATTATTATTTAGAGTAACAAACAAAAAGTTCAAAAGGTTTTCGCACTCATTTAACATGGTCCAAAACAAGACAAAATTCACTTATTAGTTCTGAACAGCTAAGTGTGTTAATAAAGGAGAACAAAAAGAGCTTGACAGCAAAGCAGAACTCTAAAGCTGGTTTAATTTTTAAATCAAGACACAGCTGGAAATGTTCTGCCCTTTTTTATCAGGAAGGTTAATGGAATAGGCTTTTATTTGGACTGCTCTCATCAAATGGGGGGAAATGGGGGCAGATAATATAAATCTTTGTCATCAGTAAGCCTCATTTATTTCTCTAGCTCTCCCTGAATCCCCTTCTCTCCATTTTAATTAGTTGATTACAAAAAAATAATTAAAAAACGAGTTTTTTCATGACAATTTTAGTTGAAAATGTATTCAGATAAATGTGAATTTTTTCAAAGTTTGCCTCTTAATTATACCTCACAGTTAACAAGTTTTATATTATACCTTTAGATGTTTTTCTTATAGTTGCTTGAATTTATTTTAGATAACGGTGGAGAGACGGAAAGAATAAATATTTCCAAACATCAACAGATCTCCTGAAAATAAAAATGTTTTAAAACTAATTTGGAATACATCCTCTATTACGGTTTCATTTAAACTCATCCCAGCAGCATTTACATCAAATTAACTTTTTGATCTGTTGAGAAAAATGTTTTAAAGAGGAGCTAAAGTAATTTCAGGGAGGTTGGTAATGGAGCAAAATATATATAAAAAAAATGCAGGCTGAGAATTTACTGAAATATTCTCTGTGAATGTAATGAAAAGATAAATAGTTTTGGCTGACCTTGTGTTATGGCCGTCCTGAACAGGAAGTATCAGCTGATAATAGTTACATCTGAGCAGAATACTGATGATCTTTGCTGAAAGGCAGCGGATGATGTGGACGCTGGCTGTTCCCTGAAACTGCAGCACAAACACTTGACATGATCAGGATGCTTGTAAAAGTGACAGTGATGACATTTTTTAAATTAATTTATTTTTTATTCAAATACCATAATTCTAGAAGTGTCAAACAAGTACTTTTAGTTTTAAGATAAAATGTCTTCAGTCGTTGAAGCTAAAACGAGAAGAAAATATTTTTCTTGGACAAACTGTTTGTAAGCTAAGGGAGTGTGGTATTTGTGGAACTCCAGTTTGTTTGTGGCTTCTCAGACTGAAGAATATTTGGATGAAGGATGAAACGTTTCAGCAAAGAAAAAAATAAACCGTCCAGATGACCTGACTGAACATTGCTGGATTTGTACCTGGATGATTGAGCATGAACTTTTGATGGTTTGTAAGCTCAATCATCCAGGTCAGAAGTCTGCAGCTCTGGAACCACATGTGGCTCTTTGGTCCCTCCACAGCAGCTCTTTCAAGCTTTGACCAAAACTAACATAAAACTGAATTTTATAGGATGAATTTCACAAGACTCACAAAAAGTGTCTAGTTTTCACAATTTTACTATCACTTCCTTTGCAAAGATGTGTACTACGGTATACCAATACACAGAGTAAATTACACTTGTACACTTACTTTAACTTTATTTCTTCAAAGTAGGATACTCAATTTATCCACAATAATAAAAAATAAAAATAAAATAAAACATAAGCCTGCACAGTTAATTGTTTTAACTTTTTTTTTTTTTATTGGCAAAAAAAAAAAAGTTTTTTTTTTTTTTCCTTTACAAGAATCCAGTCTTTTCTGTGATGAGCTTGTGGCCTGGATATGGGCACCAGTGACTCCATGCAACTTGAAAACAAAGAAGTGAGTAAAGATGATGGATGGATGGATGGATGGAATCCAGTCTTTTCTTTTGTCTCAACATGTAAAAATATCAATAAATGTTACTAATCATCGGATGTTTATAGTTTTATAATGTCATGCCTACAGGCCAAAAAGCCCTCTCTAACAAACATAAAGTGGCCCATGGGCCACCAGTTGATAATTACAATTGTAGCAGATTTTGTGGCTCTGGACACGTTTAATTTAGTGAATGAAAGGGCAGAAATGGCTCTTTTGATAGTAAAGGTTGCAGACCCCCTGATCCAGGTACAACAAAAAATGTTAAGTCATGTCATCTGGACCCGTTTCTTTAAGTGAGAAACGAGGACACAGTTTAACCTTTTGTTGTTATCTACCTGGATGATTGAGCTTACAAACCATTTTCTGAACCATTTTGGCCTTGCTGTTTCTGTGAGTAGCATGTTGGCCATCTGGACTAAAACATATGATTGTTGTACATGATATTGATTGTTTTGCACGTGTTAAAAGCCTTCTTCTGATATTCCAACAGGAGGTTGGCTTGAAACACAGCAGTGAAGGTTATCTATGGGACAGATCTGGTTGGCAGGCTGCAGACTGAGGAAGTCCTTTGGATGGGGGATGAACCGGTTCTCACTTAATGAAACTGGTCCAGATGACACGATTTAACCTTTTTTGTTGTTTTTCAAAGTCAAAAGTCAAAGTCAACTTTATTGTCAGAACTGCAATATGTACAGGACATACACAGGACCGAAATTGCGTTTCTCTCAGTCCCTCGGTGCAACAGTAACCATCTAAACACTAAACACTAAAACATTTAATAAACATAAGCATAAAATAGTAAAAAAGTGTAATACTGTCCTGAGTTTTTTCATAATAGTATAAAAGTATGAAAATTTACACCAACACTGAAACACCAAACACCCAATGAACATAAGCATAAAATGAAATAATAAAAGTGTAATACTGTCCTGAGTTTTTGCATAGTACAGTAGTATGAAAAGTATAAAAACGTAAATCTATAAAATAAACTGAAGTTTTCTAGCGTTGACATTTGCAAAGAGTGGCACAGCAGCATATAAGTTGATGTACACAGTATATGTATGAGGTAGTTGATGTTGGTATAGAGGCAAAGTGGCATATGAAGTAAGGCACATAAGGCACATTTGGCATCCTTAGATAAGGCTAGTCAGAGAGTGCTGTATATGTATCTGCAGTAGTGTAGACAAAAGTAGTGTAAATGTAAACGGTAGTAATAAATGTAAAGCATTAGTAATAAATGTAAACAGTATTAATAAATGTAAACAGTGAATGTAAACAGTAGTATGACTATAGGCAGTAATGTAATACAAACATTAGTGCAAATATGAGGAGTAGTGCAAACTGAATGAACACATGACCGAGAGTTCAGTGAACAACCCGTTTGATGACACAGAGTCCAGTGTTAAAAACTTTGTTGTGTGGTAATGTGTGAGAAAGTTTTTTGTGTTAAGGCAGTTCAAATGGGAGGGGGGGCAGAGCAGGCAGAGTGTTTAGCATTCTGACTGCCTGATGAACAGAGCTGTCTCTCAGTCTGCTGGTACGAGCCTGGAGACTCCTCAGTCTCCTCCCTGATGGCAGCAGTCTAAAGCGGCTGTGTAGTGGGTGTGTGGGATCACCTGCCATGCGGTGGGCTTTCCGAGTGAGGCGTTTGCTGTGTAAGTCCTGCAGTGAGGGCAAGGAGGTGCCGACGATCTTCTCAGCTGCTTTCACGATGCGCTGGAGGCTCTTGCGGCAGGATGCAGTGCATGCACCAAACCACACAGTGATGCAGCTGGTCAGGACACTTTCTATGGCACCTCTGTAGAAGGTGCACATGATGGAGGTTGAAGCTCCAGCCCTTTTCAGCTTGCGGAGAAAGTAGAGGCGCTGGTGAGCCTTCTTCGCCAGTGCTGCAGTGTTCCTGCTCCAGGACAGGTCCTTTGAGACGTGCACTCCCAGGAACTTGGTGCTGTCCACTCTCTCCACTGCGGTGCTGTTGATGGTCAGAGGGGCATGTTGTGCATCCCTCTTCCTGAAGTCCACGACAATCTCCTTTGTCTTCTCCACGTTGAGAGTGAGATTGTTGTGTCCGCACCACAAGGCCAAGCGGCTCACCTCGTTCCTGTAGTCCGTCTCATCGTTGTTGCTGATGAGACCTACCACTGTTGTGTCGTCCGCAAACTTGATGAAGTGGTTGGAGCTGTACGATGGTGTGCAGTCGTGTGTTAGCAGGGTGAATAGAAGGGGGCTCAGCACACATCCTTGTGGGGCCCCTGTGTTCAATGTGATGGTGCTAGATGTGTTACTCCCGATCCGTACTGTCTGTGGTCTCCCGGTCAGGAAGTCTAGCAGCCAGTTACACATTGAGGTGTTCAGCCCCAGACTGTCCAGTTTATGGATGAGCTGTTGGGGGATGATGGTGTTGAATGCCGAGCTGAAGTCGATGAACAGCATTCTAACATAAGAGTCCTTCGTGTCCAGATGTGTGAGAGCTGTGTGGAGGGCAGAGGAGATGGCATCGTCGGTTGAGCGATTAGGTCGGTATGCAAATTGGAAGGGATCCAGGGAGGCAGGGAGGACAGATGTGATGCTTTTCATGACTAGCCGTTCAAAGCACTTCATCAGGATGGGGGTGAGTGCTACTGGGCGATAGTCATTGAGGCATGCGGGCGTTGCCTTCTTTGGGACAGGGATGATGGTGGTGGCTTTGAAACAGGTGGGGACGATGGCCTGGCTCAGTGAGATGTTAAAGATGTCCGTGAAGACCGCTGCGAGTTCCCCTGCACAGTCCTTCAGCACACGACCAGGTATGTTGTCAGGACCAGAGGCCTTCCGGGCGTTAATCTTGATGAATGATCGCCTTACGCTGTCTGAGGACAGCGCCAGCACCTGGCCATCAGGAGAGGGGGGGAATTTATGTGCAGGTGTGCTGTTACTTGCCTCAAACCGAGCGAAGAACTCATTCAGTTCATTCAGCGTAGAGGTTGAGCTGTCACAGGTCTGGGGGGGGGGTTTGTAGTCTGTGATGGTCTGTATTCCCTGCCACAGACTGCGTGTATCCTTGCTGTCCTTGAAACGGTGAGCTATTTTCTTGGAATACTGCTTCTTGGCCTCACTGATGCCCTGGGTCAGGTTCTTTTTGGCTGCCTTCAGGCCCACCTGATCTCCCGCTTTGAAGGCAGCATTCCTGGCTCTCAGGAGTCTGTGAACCTCAGCTGTCAGCCATGGCTTCTGATTAGCCCGAACAGTGATGGTTTTGAGGTTGGTAACATCATCAATGCACTTGGCGATGTATGAACATACAGTGTCTGAGTACTCCTGGAGACATGTGTTGTTGTTTGTGGTAGCAGCTTCTTTGAACATACCCCAATCTGTGGTGTCAAAACAGTCCTGGAGTGCCTCTGAAGACCCCTCTGGCCACACTCGTATCTGCTTGCGGACTGGTTTTGTGACTTTCACCAGCGGCCTGTATGCGGGCTTTAGCATAACACAGATATGGTCAGAAGCACCAATGTGGGGGAGGGGGAGGGCTCTGTAGGCATTTTTCATGGTGGTGTAAACTTGGTCCAGTGTGTTGTTTCCTCTTGTTGCAAAGTTTATGTTTCTGTATGTTTTTGGAAATACACTCTTTAAATCTGCATGGTTGAAATCACCAGCCGTGATGAGAAAAGCATCAGGATGGGCTGTTTGTTGCTCACTGATGTGCAGATATAGTTCATTCAAAGCCTCACTTCTAACTTTGCTGTTGGAGCTTGGAGGGATATATACAGCAACAATCAAAACAGCTGTAAACTCCCTCGGTAAATAAAACGGTCTGCATTTAATAGTCATGAACTCCACTAAATGTGAGCAGTGTTTGTAGACCACAGCAGCATCCAGGCACCATGCTTTGTTGATGTAAACACAGAGCCCCCCTCCCCTTGTCTTACCTCCCTCGGGGGTTCGGTCCGCTCTGTAGCATGTTAGCTCCTCTAGCTGGACAGCATGGTCCGGAACGTTGTTGTTGAGCCACGTTTCCGTGAATACAAACACACAGCAGTCTCTCACAGTCTTTTGTGTCGTTCGTAGCAGGCGTATATAATCCAGTTTGTTGTCCAGGGAGCGCACGTTAGCCAAAACCATGGATGGGATCGCCGGTTTGTGTGGGCTAGCTGCTAGCCTAGCTCTGACACCTCCGCGTTTACCCCGCTTCTGTTTTCTGTCACGCCGCTTGTGGCGCTTCCACGGCGGCCGCGAAGAAGGGAGGCTCAGGGCTGGCTTCCGCTTACTGTCCAGCCGCTTGTGG
>JBBPBX010054442.1:3241-23470 GCA_038048925.1 Garcialebias charrua | reverse complement strand
CTGGACAGTACAGCAGCCTGTCAGTAGCAACTGTAAAAATGTCACGTTTATTACCGGAGTTTGGTTCCAATTCATGGAGGCTCGATCCGGTGAGTTTAAAAAGTCCAAAAAAAGTCCCGTTGTGGTTGTGTAATCAGATAGCAGAGGCTCTCCCGACTGTTTTCTGGACGCGTCGAGCCACCAGAGATCGAATTTTATGGCGTTGGCAGTTCGACGCCGACGCGCGCGTGCGTGTGCAGGCTGCCCCCGCGCCGCTTCGATCACTTGAATCGCGCCGCTTCCCGGCTCGCCGTGACTCCACGCGTCTCCTCATAGACTTTGAATGTAAACCGGCCGCTTCAGCCGCCCGACAACGGGGCAGTGGGTACCAGGCATGAATGAATGGGTGGATGGCTGGTATTGTAAAATGCTTTGGGGCTTCTCACAGGGGACTGGAAAGTGCTATATAAATAAGCTCCATTTACCATTTAGTTAATTGTCCCCAGGTGTTTGATTTTGTCTCGTCTTGTCTGCGAGTATAAAAGCCCAGTTCTGTGTCTCAGTCATTGCAGCCGCATCGTCTGGCATCCCTTGTGTTCTCTGGTCTCTGGTTCATGTACCGGTAAGTGTTTTTTGCTACCACGACATCTATTTGTTTATTATTATTAAAGTGATTATTTTTATAACTTCCTGACCTCTGAGAATGTCTGTCTGCACCACTGGGTTTTAATCTTGCTCTGAGTAAATCCTGACAAAAACGGATAAAACCTTAAATTCAAGACCGGATGTACTGAACCTAGCTCTACAGGATGTGTCAGATATTTTTAACGATTTTGATTTAAACTTAATAGAAAACTGAATGTGGAAGCAGGTCTGGAAACGTAAAGCTTTTCATAAACTGCCTTTTCTGTTTATTAAAACTCTTTCTTGACTTGGAAAATGTTCAGACAAGCTGAAGACATCTGAGGACAGTTTGTATGAAAAAGGTCATTAAATTTTTTAAAAAATTATAATAACTTATTTAAATCCATTCATAAATTATCTTTTACCCGCTTCTTCCTTTCTGGGGTCATAGAGGTCACAGAGGCAGGGGACATAATTAAAATCATTAAAAACAAGTCTTACTCTTTTACAACCTTCTGATCACAGGCTCTCCGGTATCTATGATAATTGTCCCAATATAAGCGAATATAAAGGCTCCCATAGACTCTAGCATACTTCAGTATGCAGAGGTCCGCACGTACCGGATTAGACTCGATGCGGTTGCCCAAAAGGCATGTCCACACAAAGAAATTTTTACAACCGCGTACTCTGTTGCACAATAACAGGGTTTCTGCAGGTTTCAACAACTCAAATTTAAGACTTTTAAAGACTTTTTTAAGACCAGTATGAATCAAATTTCAGACCTATTCACAACATATATACACGACAGAAATGTACAGAAGAAATGTATAATTACTAAATTACTTGAAAAGTAACTTTATTCAAAAAACGAAACAAACACATTTTACATGCAGTGTTGTTGATAATGGAGAACAAAAACATCTAGCCATGAGGTTGAAGATGCTTGTATGTGGACTACATAAATCTGAGCTCCTCTCCCTTAGCAAGAATCTCCTCCATAGGCATATATTTCTAAATTATCACACTAACCTTTATGACGGATTCTGCACCCAACCTGATGTCAATGTCTTTGGTTGGAGCCAGTTCTTCTTTTCAGCTACATCCAGTTTGATGAGCTGCAGTGTGGAGATATCTTGGAGGACCTCTCTCTTAATGAAGCGTCTGAGTAGACTAACAAAAGAAAATGAAATTACCATGAATTATAAAAAATTCAAACAAAATCAATACTGAGTCCTCAAACAACAACTTATGTCAACACACACATTTATAAGTTAGTACTACCGGGTAATATACTTATAAAACACATTTACAGAAATATATAGCCTAAACAGGTTGATCAAATTTGCATCTGAAAACTAAAGCTGTCATATAAACATGTTTGTTAAAATAAAACGTTTACTTACTTTTACATGCTTCATTAAGTTATTAGCTGTTGAATGCCCCATGAACTGGGATCCCAGGTATCTGGACTGTACCTGTCCCTCCTCCCAAAAACGAAGGTGTAGGTCCAGCTGCTTGGTTTTGGTGGTTTGATTCAGGCTTTCATCGAACATGAGCACAAACGGTCCAGTCACTTTGGAAATTAGTTCTCTTTTTATAAAGTCTGCTAGTCCAAAGCGGGTAATGTATGCAGTTTTATCTTTTCCACACTTAAATGATTTGGCGATGTCCGAGTCTGGAAACATAGTTTGAAACAAGTCTCCAATGTCTTCATTTGCGCTGTATGAGTGATGTTTAGTTATCACGTGGAGAATCCAGAGAACCTCCGCTCGTAATGTAGCCTCTGACCCGAAGACAACACGAAGTTCGCTAACAGGAGCTGCTGAGCCGTTGTCTCTCCGAGGCAGAGTAGATGAACCAGTGCTAGTGCTGGAGCAGCAGAACTGGCTAATAGCGGTCGTCTGTCTCAAGCCTTTCACAGCGATAACGTGCTAACATGCTAACGTTCCGAGTTTAATGTTTCTTTTACATAAGCAGCAGTAGGCCTCAAAGTCGCTGTTTGGCGACGGCTTTAACCAAACCTTAAACTCGTCCCTCTCAAGCCAAGTGTTGTTAAATTCGCATTTCCCCATGTTAGCAACAGCACGCCGTCTTCTTCTGCTGTTGTTGTTATTGATATTGTCGCCTTGGACTCTCACGAAAACTGATTGGCTGCAATACGTCACATGTTTGTCACGTAGGAAGCTTTTTTTTTTGAGCGCTTGAGGCAGGATTACGACGCGCACGAAATTAAGACCTCTTAAAAAAATTAAGACTTCAACACAATAATTCAGGAAATTTAAGACTTTTTTTAAGGCCTAAAATCGAGATTTTTAAATTTTTGACTTTTTTAGTCTTTTTAAGACCGCGCTGAAACCCTGAATAAACTGCCAACAACGGACTGTTTTGTATACAACACCAATGTATTAATTCCCCTTCTTCATCCCTGGTCGGGTTTAATGGCCTTTTCTTTTGTTTTTGTTTTTGCCAAGAGGCAAGTGATCTCTTCCTCCTCGTCCGTTGACGCCATGACTAGAAATTATGAAAAATGAAGGAATTTGTCACGAGAGAATTAAAATCAGGCCCAGCGTGGCTGCGGGAGGGTCTGGAGATTTCCTGGTGGGTCGAACTGATTTGTGGGCTGCAGGACCAGCGCTCGGTTTAAAAAAAAAAAAAAATAACTTTTTATTAACTTCATAAAAAACACAGAACACTACTGCCACTGGGCTGCCAGCCCTATTTATTTTTATTTTTTTTGGTGACATGTCAATCAATAATAATAATAATAATAATAATAAACTTTATTTGTATAGCACCTTCCTACAATGCCTTGCATTGACCAAGGTGCTTAACAGGATAAAAAGATGAATAAACTGGAACAATAAATCAATGAAAATAGAATAAGAAACAACAGTAATAAAAGAAGGCAATGGAAATAAAAATGCTACATACTAAAATACCAAAAGTAATAAAAGTTACACACTGAAAGCTTTTTTGAACAAGTGGGTCTTCAGTCTGGTTTTGAACAGAGTCAGATCAGAGGTGGCACGCAGCTCAAGGGGGAGACTGTTCCAGGCTTTTGGGCCGGCAACAGAAAATGACCGGTCTCCCCATTGTTTGTACCTTGAGCGAGGCACCTCCAGCAGGTGTTGACTGGCAGATCGTAAAGCTCTGCCGGGCTGGTGGGCTTTCAAAAGTTCTGAGATGTAGAGAGGTGCAAGTCCATTCAGAGCTTTGAAAACAAACAGCAGCAGCTTGAACTGTATCCTGAACTGAACCGGGAGCCAGTGTAGAGAGGACAGGACAGGAGTGATGTGTTCATATTTTCGTGTGTTGGTCAAAAAGCGCGCGGCAGAGTTCTGTACAAGCTGTAAACGGGAGATGGAGGATTGATTAATACCAACATACAAAGCATTACAATAGTCAAGTCTGGAGGTCACAAAGGCATGGATGGCCTTCTCCAGATCACCACGGCTGAGAAATGACTTTACTTTGGAGAGCAGACGGAGCTGGAAAAAGCTGGTCTTGACAACAGAACTGATCTGTTTATCAAGCTTTAAGTTGGAGTCAAGCTGCACTCCAAGATTTCTGACCACCGGGTTGAAGTGGGGGAGGGGAAAACCAACACTGGGACTGGGAAGGATGTTGTTGGTGTCATCAGGTGCACCAAATAAAATGCATTCAGTTTTATCTGTGTTTAGGTGGAGGAAGTTTTGAGAGAGCCAGTGCTTAATGTCATTTAAGCAGTTGACAAGAGTGTTTGAACTGAGTGAGGGGTTGGGAGTGACTGGCAGATAGATTTGTAAATCGTCTGCATACATGTGAAAAGACAGGTTATGACGTGCAATGATTGATCCTAATGGCAGCATGTAAAGAGAGAAGAGGACTGGCCCTAGAATAGATCCCTGTGGTACGCCAGAGGTCAGAGGGGTTGATGAAGAGGAGGACAGATCACCTATCATGACAGAAAAAGTTCTCCCAGTCAGGTAAGATTTGAACCACTCAAGCACAGCTCCCTGGAGGCCAACCTGCTGAGACAAGCGGTTGATTAGTACCTGATGGTCGACGGTGTCAAAAGCTGCTGAGAGGTCTAACATCACCAGCAGAGCAGGGTTTTTTGCATCCAGAGACAGAAGAATGTCATTCTGCACTTTGAGCAGTGCAGATTCAGTACTGTGACGAGCTCGAAAACCTGACTGAAATTTTTCAAACAGGTTGTTGAGCTCTAGAAAAGATTGAAGTTGAATAAAAACAATCTTTTCTAGGACCTTTGATAAAAATGACAGATGGGAAACTGGCCTGAAATTAGAGAGAGCTGTAGGATCTAGGCCTGGTTTTTTGAGAAGAGGCCTGACCACAGCGTGTTTGAAAGCAGATGGCACATAACCTGAAGTTAGACAGCTGTTGATAAATGACAAAACACAAGGACCAATTACATCAAAGGACTGTTTGAATATTTTTGATGGAATGATGTCCAGAGAACAGTTTGTTGGTTTCATCTGCTGAACCACCTTGATGAGGTGAGGCAGTGAAACCAGGTCGAACTGGTCAAAAACAGCAGTGGTTATTGCAGATGCACATGGCTGGATGGTGTTGGATGGACTGACAATGTTCTGCCTGATAGAGTCTATTTTGTTGACAAAATAGCTCTGAAAGTCGTCACAGGTAGACTGTGTGGCAGTTTTCAGAACATTGACAGATGGATTGATAACAGACTGGAGTGTGTTGAATAGCGTCTTCGGCCGGTTGGAGCTGGTGGTGATTAAATTGGAGAGGTACTGTGACTTGGCCTGCTTCACAGCATTTTGATAATCACAGAGACAGTCTCTCAGTATTCCCTGGGATACATGAAGGCGGTCGCGCCTCCATTTTCGCTCTGCTTTTCTGCAGCGTTGTCGAAGAGCTCGCGTCGTTTCGTTGAGCCATGGTGATGGTCTGTTTTTTGAAGATGCCTGTTTGAGAGGAGCGATGGAGTCCAAGATCGTTGTGCAGGTGTGATGGAAGGAGGTGATGAAGTCCTCAGGATGTAGAGATGGGTCCAGGCTGACAGCAGAGCAAAAGTCAGTTCTCTTAAAGGCATCAGTGAACTGACTTGGGGTGGATGGGGTGATGGAGCGGCAGAGACGTGCTGGGAGAATAGCCTTCGGTGCAGGAGAGGTGAAAAATTCAAATAATATGGGAAAATGGTCTGAAATACAGGTGTCCAGGATCTCCACAGCAGGTATTTGAAGGCCGTGGGAGATAATTAAATCCAGTGTATGACCCTGACTGTGCGTGGCCCCCGAGACCGACTGCGACAGGTTAAAAGAGTCCAGAAGGTCCTGAAACTCACATCCAAGCTGATTACTTGGGCAGCAGATGTGTGCGTTGAAGTCTCCACAGAAAAGCCAAGAGTCAAACTTTGGCAGCAGGTCAGCCAGTAGTTCTGAAAACTCACTGAGAAAGTTTTTATTGTATTGTGGAGACCGATAAAAGAGGCCACACAGCAGAGGTTTAGCAGATTCCAGCACAAAAAACATGCTTTCAAAACTGTTGTAGTTTTTCTGAGGCAACATGCGGCATTTGAACGCCTCCTCATTGAACACAGCAGCGAGCCCTCCCCCTCTTCCAGCCCCACGCGGTGCGCTCAGATAAGAAAAACCAGGTGGGAGGAGTTCTGAGAAGCAGCTGTTGTCTCCTGTCTTCTGCCAGGTTTCAGTGATCAGGAACAGATCCAGACGATGAGTTGAGATCAAATCACTTAATATAAAAGTTTTATTAGTGATCGATCTGGCGTTAAACAGTGCTGCACGGGTTGGAACGCAGCCAGTTACGTCACTCTCAGCTCGAGCGAGCGGGCGGAGGTTCTGTTTAACGCAGCCTCGCTTCACAGTCCTCCTCACCGGGGGACAAGATGGATACTGATCGCTGGCGTCATGATTGATAGCAACAAGGCATCTGTGGCGACGAGCGAAGGAACGACGGACATCAAAGACGCTGAATTCAGGAGGTAAGTCAGCATTATTACATTGCATTATTTGACAGCTTCATGTGTGCACAACACACTGAAATGATCATTTCTATTGTGCAAGTGTTTTACACATCATTTGTAGACAAGTTTGATTGAGTCATTTCATAAGAAGCTGTGGGCAGCAGTGGTTAGTGCATGTTTGCCTCCCAGCTTTTCTGTGTGGACTTTACATGATCTCTCTTTGCACACATGGCTTTTTATTTGTGCACAAATTCAGCTCACAAAGATTTTGTGCTTGTAAATCACTTTTGCAACCTTGTAAAATAAATGAGTTATTTGTGCATGTGTAGATAAGAATGTGTGTGTAAAAAGATTTGTGTTAGTAAAAATAATGACACAAGTTACAAATCTTTGTTATGAAGGTCTGTTTACAGATACAAATAGAAAAACTACGTATAAAACTCTGCGTGAAATTCAATTTACAAGAATAAATTATGAGCAGATTTTTCTTTCTCTCAGCTGATCCAAAGATTAATTGTTGAATGTATCTTTGAAATCTGTTCAGTGGGTTATGAGATATTTTGCTAACAGACAAACAGGACTGACTCAAACAAATTATATCAAGGTTTTAGACAAAAAATGTTGCAATGTGTTACACTCAAAGTATGTGTTGAGTATGATGCTCAGCTACTACCACAACAAATGTCAGCTCAATATCTGTCAAACTGGCAGAGTTATAGTCATGTTGGTGTTTCCTAAATTCAGTTGGCTGTGGCGGCCATCTTTATTTAATTAAATTCAGGAGTTAATCAGTTTTACATGTATGTCAAATTATTAGTTTCTGAGAGTTTCACTAAAATCTGTTAAATTGTCTCTGAGATATTTTGCTAACAGACAAACAACTGATTTCAATAGTTTATGGCAAAGTTTTAAACACATATTATGTGTTATGAGACAGCACTCAGTGTAAAAGATGGAGGTTAGTCTCAGCTACTACCACACTGACATTTAACACAATTCCTTTAAAATTGACTGATATTTTTTTTAAGAGAGAAAGAAAGAAAAGAGAAAGTAAGACAACAAAACAACAATTATCCACAAAAAGAGCACAAGGCAAACACACCCAACCTCCGTCCACAATCCTGCAAAGCACATGACAGAACACAGCAACGAAACATACATGCATAAAGACTGATAATATTCATGACCTTGCAGTAGCTTTCTATAAATACACATACCTATACCTACAAATATATATACAGTATACATACATATACATTTATATTCATTCATATACCCATCTACATATCTGCATATATCTACATATACATCCCTGCATCCATTTGTGTGTGGTTGTGAGCATGCATAAGTGAATAAGGTTCCTCCAATAGAACATTTAGTAGCGACTGTGAAGCATCAGAGACCCGTCCCCCCAAAGCCCGAGACAGACGAAGGGGCGATCAAAGCCCAAGACCCCAGGAAGGACCCCGAGCCCAGAGTCCCCAGGACCACCCGAACAGGACGAGCCACTCGTCCACTCCCCAGGTCCGACCAAGGGGAAGAACCGGACGAACCCCACCAGCGACCACACACAATGACCCCCCGGGGTCAACCGCGACAAATACACAGGCCCCCGCCGGAGCCCGCTGCACCGACGTAGCCCCAGGGCCGGTCACCGAGGCTCGGGCACCGGGGACGCCCATCCCTCAGGCCAGACCCGACAGGACCAGAGGACCCGAGCCCCACCAGGCAGCCACCAGGCCGAGCCGACAAACGCCCAAGCGCCCAGCCCCAGATAGTGAGGGCCCCAAGCACGCCCGCAGGCAGAGGAACACCCACCAGGGGGCCACGTGGCAGGAGCGCGACACTAGGTAGCCTCAGAAGTATCAGAGAGGGGGCAGTCCAAGTCCCAGCCTGACACTTAAACATTCATACACAGACACACTCATTCAGACCCACCCTCATCCTCACCCTCAGTCACAGAAAGACAAACAATAACGACACGCTCCATTCATAATCCCGATGCACACTCTATACCCCCTAGGTCCAAGACATGTACCTGCTCCCTACATGGGGCAGCCCACATCCAAACCCAGGAGGTAGGCCCATTCATTCTGGGGTGGAGAGTAGCAGACATCCAAGATCCGGCCCACCCCGCGCCCTGCCGACAGGACAGGACACCCGAGTCCAAGCAGCCCCAGGGGGAGCGCACTGCCAGCCCCGCCCACGGCGAACCCGCAGGCCCCGAACCCCCCCACACCCCAGCACAACCCCTGACAGCCCACCCCCAGAATGTCCGCCAGGCAACCAGGGGGGTAAGAGTAAAATAAATAAATAATATATATACATATATACACATATACACACATACACATATATATATACATACAGTATACATATACATATACATACATATACATAAATAAATACATAAATAAAATTGAAATTAACAAATCAAGACCCCGACACACACACCCCCGTCCCCAAATGTGCTGTTGGTGAGTGTTGTTGTAAAGTGTACTTAAAAGGGAAAGAGAAGGAGCAAAGGCTAGCATTGTACCAGTTTCCCCTCCACTCCAACTCTAACCCAGGCCCTTATTGTCTAAATGCATAATGTTGAGTGAGCATAGGCATGGGGGCGAGATTGGTGTCATCCCGCCACCCATAGCCATAGTGCTCACTCCATTCCCTATATGTGACTTTTATGAAGATGTTTATGAATGAATGTCTAAAGTGTATATAAAATTGAGTCCCAGGTGCTCTGAACAACAGAGATGTAAAACCATTGCAGCACACCTGAGACTCAAATTCCCTACATGTATTAATTTAAGATGAAGAGGGCGGAGGTCTGTGGTAAGGGATGGGGAGAAAATGTCTGCAGGAACAGTGCTCCCACAGCGAGTCAGCTCCCCCGCTGACCCTGCGTACCCCCCCAACAGCCGCCAACAGCAGAACCAACAGCCCACACCCACCAGGGCTGCCACGACCCCTACGAACCGTAGTCAGCCCGCCGTCCAAGAAGACACGGAATCTAACATGGACGACACGGCCAAGAGCGCCCGCCCAACCGCCGACAGAGCCAGGACGCACCAAGAACAGGCCCCAACCAGGGCCCGCACACGGCCAAGCATAGTCCAAGACCATCATCAAGGACATCCACTTAATCCCCACCCCAGAAGAAATACTACACCCACCCTTCATATTAACAACTTTCAGAACACATAACACATTAGACACCCAGGCTGGGTTTGCCCGCCCCCTCCCATTGGCCACCAGTCACGCCCCCAGACACCCACCCCCAGCATATGAACCCCCAACCCACCAGCGAGCCGAGGGCCCCCGGCCAGAGCCGGGCACCAGAGCGCTCAGCCAGCCCATAGCCCGGCGACCCGTCCACCAGAGCCCATGACCCCCGACCCCCGACCTCCACCAAGCCCAAGCCCGGGGACGACTCAACAGCTTTTCGACTCCAGGAGAAGTTTTTCAGACAGCCTTCTTTTCAAGGTCGCTCAGAGTCCCGATTAGATTAGTCGCTTTATTTATTTTCAGGTCAGGCCACAGTGTACTTTTGACTGCAGCCTTCCAAGTCCAGGTGCTGTTCAGGTCCAAATCGCCGAATCATGTGTGGTTCCGAGCTACAAATCTCCATCTGTGTCCTGATTGAGCCCGGACGGCTGTAAACGAGTCCCAAAACGCACCGCAGGTCCGCGGCTGTCCACCGCTGCTCCTATCGTGCGGTTCAGCTCGTACAACAGCTGGGACGTTGAGGTCATAGCCCGGATCAAAGACTCTTGCTGAGCAGGAAGTCTCGCCAGCGCGTTGATTGCTGCGGTAGCCTTCTTCAGCTTCCAGTAGCAGAAACCTCCGCCAATGCCAAAAAACAGAGTAGCTACCACCAATATCCAAATAATCCACAAATCTTCCACGTCTTCGACAGAGAGAACGGTCAGACACATTGGCTTCCACTCGCTCCACAAGTCCATAATGTATCCTACCGCATATGTTTCGAAGGGGTAATATATACATATATGTATTTACATGTAAATATGCATTTGCATTTGCATGTATATAAGCATTTAAATTTACATGTATATATGCATTTGCATATACATGTATATATGCATTTACATATACATGTATATATGCATATACATATACATGTATATATATGCATATACATATACATGTATATTAGACTTGTTATAGATAACCGATTCGACCGGATATCCGGTTTGACAAGGTAGTGATGTGGTTGCATTGGTAACAGCCACGTAAACCGACAGCAACCAGCCACAAATCCAGAGATGAACCGATTGAAAAGACACGGACCGGGTATCGCGAGACTTGCTAGGTTTACAATGCGTTTCTAAAACAACACGAGAGTTGGAAATTCCCATGAAGCTATTCACGCATGTGTTGTAGCTCACAAGACGACGAGCATGGATGTATATAAAATATATATAATAGTAGCCGCGCTAGCGAGTCACTGCGAAAGATTTTCAACACATCAGCCAGACAAAAATCTAAAATGTGGAACGTTTTCGGGTTTTACTAGAAGGATGGAAAACTCGACAAAAGCCACGCTATTTATAAGCTATGTAGCACACCTCTGAAGTACACTGGTAGCACAACAAACCTCAACCAACATGCAACGAGGAAACACAGAGAGGAGTACTGCCAACTTCTCGAGCCTTATGACAACGAGCAAGAGCGTGCAGCTGCCACACAGAAAGCGACGGGTAACGTTATCACTCAATTTTATGGGCAACTCGGTGATAGTTCACGAGCTACAGGCCTTAAAGATCTCTTCCACACTGCAGCAGCTCTGGACCCCCGTTTTAAGTCCCTGCCCTTCATCAGTAGCCACGATGCAGAGAGGACATTCCCAAGTCTCTCAGCAGAAGCAACATCCCTGTATCACAAGGTCAATCCCCCAACACACTATCAAAATACATATTACACTGCATTCAGTTACAGTCTGCTGTGTTTTGTCGTTGTCACTAGATTTATTCTGCCTACTGTTTTTTGATTGTTTACACTGCATTTAACCATACTGTGCACTAAATGTAATGTCATGTTTTATTTCTAGGTAACGGGGGATTCAGTTCAGAGAGGTCCAGTGCAGACTGATCCATGTCAGACTGAACCTGCAAATGGAGATCTGGATGTCTGTAATGATACACCCCAGACCCAAGATGAGCATACAGGTTTGTGTTTTATAACTTGTGATCAAGAATGAGCTGACTTTGTCTTAAACTTGTGCTATAGTCATTGTATCAGCATAAAACACATTCACTATAATGAGAGGATATGCATGCACAGAAAGAGTTAAATAATAATCATGATGATAATGATACATCTTTTACACATGTACACGAGTCCCTACATAAATAAATTCTGAACATCAGCTGAAGATTTTTACATAAAATGGTAAAGTCAGTAGCCAGTAATATATGGTGCTTGCTTTCTATTTCAGATGATGAACCACCTTGTAAAAAGAAGAAAATGTCAGCGTTGGCTGAGCTTTTGGGAGAAGACTTTGAAGTAAGGATGGCAACTAGATCTGTGAGGGACCAGGCCAGTGAAGAAGTCAAGAGGTACAGAAAGTGTGAGGTACAGAGAGCATGTTTTTATATTAATCCGTGCCCACCTGCTCACACAAACTCATGTTCGTGCTGCTGTTGTTAGGTGTACTGTTCTTGCATTATGTTTTGTATTATTAAGTTCAAGTTCAAGTGTTTATTTGTCATATGCAGGTTAAGACAGGATTAACTTAGTACAACGAAATGCTCAGGATGAGAAAAAACAATTTTGACTGGCTAAAAACAAATAACAAGCAAACAGAAAATACTAAAGCATGCAATAAGGGTACAAAATAAACTACCAAAAAGTGAAACAGTAATTATAATATTTACAAAGTTTCTGAAGAGAAAAATAGTAAACATAGTAGAATTTTAACGGTGAAGCAGGATGAATTTGTATGAATAACTATTTCAAGGTAGTAATGAAATATAAGCTAAAATGTACATGATCTATATTGCACATAACTACCTAACTACAGGTTGTGTGATAGGTTATTGCACAGCGGGTTATTGCACAGGAGCTTTGTGCTTAGCTTATTCCTGGTTTTTTTTCCTAGTGATTTTTATTTTATTACATGCTACTGTGTGCCTTTTATATTTTTTCTGTATTTTCTATAGGAAATTTTCTTTTAGCTGGTCTTTTTAGGTCCATGTTTAAAATTAAACACATTTAACATGTGATTATTTTGTTTGGCTTTTACTTTAATTTTACCAGTGCTTTACAGCACCCTTTTAGATATGATATATGTGGACTTTTACAAATTTAAAAATGTTCTAAGAATGTCACATTGATAGAAATGGTCCTTTTTATTTCATAATGTTATATTTGTCTACCGGTACATCAACAAATGTTAAAACGTAGAATTATTTGAAGTTTAATCGAATCGAACCGAATTGTTTTTACATTGCATCAATTCGAATCGTTCCGTTTTTTAAATAAATCATTTTTTTATCGAATCGTAACCTTTGTATCTAGATGTGAATCGAATCGTCTGTCACACAGAGATGTACAACCCTAATTATATATGCATATACATATACATGTAATATGCTTATACATATAGACATATACATGTAAATATAACATGTTCAACTGAAATTGTGTGTGTGACTGTTTTGTGGTTTTTATGGACAGTGGTTTGTTAGGATAGTCATGAGCTGTAATCTGTTTGATTGTCTGACTGTTTATAGTATATGACTGTCCTAACAAACCATTGTCCATAAAAACCACAAAATATTCACACACACAAACATATACAATTTCAGTTGAACATGTTATATTTACATGTATATGCCTATATGTATATGCATATTACATGTATATGTATATGCATATTACATGTATATGTATATTCATATATACATGTATTTATATGCATATATTCATGTACTGTATATGTATATGCATATATTCATGTATATGTATACAGGTGACCCCCTACCTACGACTCCATCGACCTACAGCCGCCCGGACCTACGAACGTATCATATTTAATAAAAATATGAAATTACTGTATTTAAAAAAAAAAAAGTGTTTAAATGTTCTTAATTTCATGTGTACATCACTTTGTTGCAGCTGTGGTTGTTTTAAAGGCTTTATAAATAATAATTATGATAAAAATGATCATTTCTGATCATTTTTGTCATGATTGCGCAATCTTGGGCAGCAAGAAGTAGGTCTTCAGTTTACACGGTCACAAATTAATGTAGAACACCGGACGCCATTTTAGGTTCAGTCACGGGGGCCTTTGAAGGTCTCCGGTCACAAATTAATGTAGAACACCGGACGCCATTTTAGGTTAGCTGCCGGGAGCCGGCCTTTGAAGACTGGTGACCAGGATCGCATCATATGGATTAATTACTAGCTGGAATCGCTCTGTGAGCTCTGTGGACGTCTCAGGCTGGAGCAGCAGCTGCAGATTGATCGCCGATCGCGCCGCACCGCCGCTCCAACACCAGCTCATGGCCTGGCTAGCAGAAGCTAACACAGGCCTCGAGCAGCTGCCGTGGTTCGCTCGCCGGCCGCCGCGCTGCTCGGCCCGACAACAATCAACGCATGGCAACCTAAGATGTCGGCTTTGACCATCTCAAAGTAAGAAATTATATTTTTATTTATTCTGTAAATGTGAATAGCAATGTTTAACATTACAGTACACTACTGTACATGCTTAAATGTGTGCGTGGCGCTCCGTTAGCGGTATTTCCACGGCCTACGAACGGAATAAGGACCTACGAACGGGACACTATTTTCACCCCCTAGCTACGGCAGAATCGAGCTGCGAACAGTTCTTATGTCCCAAACTCGTACGTAAGTAGGGGGTTTGCTGTATGTATATATTCATGTATATGTATATACATATATTCATTAGGGATGCACAATCCACATTTCCTACATCCAATCCGATACCAATTCCTAAATCTGGGTATGACCAATACGATACTTTTCTGTTCGGATATCGGTGTTCAGATATAGGAGACTGTAATAATTAAGTTCTTGAATGGAGAGCACGTATGTTACATGAAACTGTGACTTCTATCTTAACATTGTGTGAGGTAAACCTAGAGAAGACAGTCTGAGCCTTACTATAGTAATACCCAAAATAAAGGCATACAAGAGGCATGTCTCTACCACAGACATCCTTCTAACTCATGGTGCAACCCGGAACACTAGTCTAAAATACTGCTAAGCATTATGGGAAATCAACACAGTCCCAATTTTTTAGTTTTATTTTTGATTGTGGCACTATGAGTTATATTTCTTGTTGAATTTGATCAATGGATACAGATTTAAACTATAATTGAACACTAATATACCACTAAGCATTCTGAGAAATCCCGTTTTTTACTTTCGTTTTTGATTGTGGCACTGAGTTGTAATTCTTGTTGGTTTTGATCAACAGATACAGATTTAAACAATACTGTACATTGAATTTACATTTATAAATTCAATGCCTAGTATAAATCTGTATCTGTTGATCAAAACCAACAAGAATTACAACTCATAGTGCCACAATCAAAAACGTAACTATAAAACGGGATTTCCCAGAATGCTTAGCGGTATCAGAGTCAGAGAGTCAGAGTCAGAGAGAATTTATTGTCATTTGCACCGCATGTAGTACATGTGTTGAAAACGAGATTATGTACACAGGGTCCCAGTTACATCCAACAACAAATGCAAGAGAAAAACAATAATAACATCTAGGATTAACTAAGAGAGACATCAGCTAGTAATACACTAAGCCCTAATGTAGTAGAAAAACATCATTATAAACAGCAGCACGAACATGAGCAGATGGTCACAGATGAACGCAGCAACAAGAAACAGATCAGTATCAGTATGATGTGACATTTTGCAGTGTTTATTCTTATTATTTATTTATTCATGAGTCTGACAGCCTCAGGGTAGAAGCTGTTTCTCAGTCTAGTGGTTCTACATTTGATGCTCCTCAACCTCCGTCCCGAGGGGAGTGGTGCAAAGAGTGAGTGTGCTGGGTGAGTGAGGTCTTTCATGATGCAGGTGGCTCTTTTTCTGCATCTGGAGGTGTAAATGTCTGTGATGGTGGGGAGACTGACTCCCACAGACTTCTGTGCAGCCTTCACCACTCTCTGCAGAGCTTTTCTCTCTGCAACTGTGCAGCCTCCATGCCACACGTTGATGCTGGAGCACAGGACGCTCTCCACTGCACACCTGTAGAACGAGGTGAGGACTGGGCTTCTCAGACCGGCTCGTCTCAGCCGTCTGAGGAAGTAGAGTCTCTGATGACCTTTCTTGATCAGGCTGGTGGTGTTGTTGCTCCAGCTGAGGTTATCATTCATGTGTACACCCAGGTATTTGTAGCTGGAGACCACCTCCACCGCAGATCCACCTATATACAGTGGGGTGTGGGTGTGTTTGTTCCTTCTGAAGTCCACAATCATCTCCTTCGTCTTCTTCACATTCATGTGAAGGTTGTTCTCTTTGCACCAGCTCTCCAGATGTTCCACCTCCTGTCTGTAGCTGGATTCATCATTATCTGTGATGCATCCCACCACAGCTGTATCATCTGCAAACTTAACAATATGACAGCCTGGATGTGTGGCTGTACAATCATATGTGAGCAGAGTGAACAGAAGAGGGCTCAGCACACATCCCTGAGGAGAGCCAGTGCTGAGGGTGATGGTGGAGGAGGAGAAGTTGTGGATCTTCACGGACTGTGGTCTGTCTGTTAAGAAGTCTAAGACCCAGTTACAAATAGAGGGGCTTAGTCCAAGTGTGGATAGTTTGTCTATCAGAGTTTGGGGGATCATGGTGTTGAAGGCAGATGTGAAGTCCACAAAGAGCAGACGCACGTATGAGTCCTTCTGATCCAGGTGGGTGAGAGCAGTGTGGACCACGGAGGAGATGGCGTCCTCTGTTGATCGGTTCTCACGGTATGCATATTGATGAGGGTCCTCGTTGATGTTGACGGCTGTCTTGATGTGGGACATGACCAGTTTCTCAAAACATTTAGCGACTATCGGGGTGAGAGCCACCGGTCTGTAGTCATTCAGACCAGTCACTGTGGAGCTTTTTGGGACTGGGATGATGGTGGCGGTCTTCAGGCAGGTGGGAACTGACTCCAGTGCAAGTGAGGTGGTGAAGATGTCAGCCAGCACCTCACAGAGCTGGTCCGCACATTCCTTCAGAACTTTCCCTGGGATGTTGTCTGGACCCGTAGCTTTATGAGGGTTGATCCTTCTGAGACTGCCTCTCACTTCTGCTGCGGTCACTTTGAGGTGCTCCTCGTCTGGTGATGAGGTGAGTCTGGTGCTAGTTGGTCTGTTTGGATCATCAAAACGTGCATAAAACTTATTGAGGGCATCAGGCAGGGATGGGTCCCTGGGGCATTGTTTGCTTTTGCCCTTGTAGTCTGTTAAGCATTTGATGCCCTGCCACATGCTCCTAGGATCATGTGAGGTGAACTGTCCCTCGATCCTCTGTGCATACGCGGCTTTGGCCTTCTTTATGCCATCATCCAGTTCTCCAGTTCTCTGTATATTAGTAATAATAACAATAATAATAAACTTTATTTGTATAGCACCTTCCTACAATGCCTTGCATTGACCAAGGTGCTTAACAGGACAGAAAATATAAAAACTGGAACAATAAATCAGTGAAAATAGAATAAAAACAACAGTAATAAAAGAAGGCAATGGAAATAAAAAATGCTACATACTAAAATACCAAAAGTAATAAAAGTTACACACTGAAAGCTTTTTTGAACAAGTGGGTCTTCAGTCTGGTTTTGAACAGAGTCAGATCAGAGGTGGCACGCAGCTCAAGGGGGAGACTGTTCCAGGCTTTTGGGCCGGCAACAGAAAATGACCGGTCTCCCCATTGTTTGTACCTTGAGCGAGGCACCTCCAGCAGGTGTTGACTGGCAGATCGTAAAGCTCTGCCGGGCTGATGGGCTTTCAAAAGTTCTGAGATGTAGAGAGGTGCAAGTCCATTCAGAGCTTTGAAGACAAACAGCAGCAGCTTGAACTGTATCCTGAACTGAACCGGGAGCCAGTGTAGAGAGGACAGGACAGGAGTGATGTGTTCATATTTTCGTGTGTTGGTCAAAAAGCGCGCGGCAGAGTTCTGTACAAGCTGTAAACGGGAGATGGAGGATTGATTAATACCAACATACAAAGCATTACAATAGTCAAGTCTGGAGGTCACAAAGGCATGGATGGCCTTCTCCAGATCACCACGGCTGAGAAATGACTTGACTTTAGAGAGCAGACGGAGCTGGAAAAAGCTGGTCTTGACAACAGAACTGATCTGTTTATCAAACTTTAAGTTGGAGTCAAGCTGCACTCCAAGATTTCTGACCACCGGGTTGAAGTGGGGGAGGGGAAAACCAACACTGGGACTGGGAAGGATGTTGCTGGTGTCATCAGGTGCACCAAATAAAATGCATTCAGTTTTATCTGTGTTTAGGTGGAGGAAGTTTTGAGAGAGCCAGTGCTTAATGTCATTTAAGCAGTTGACAAGAGTGTTTGAACTAGGTGAGGGGTTGAGAGTGACTGGCAGATAGATTTGTAAATCATCTGCATACATATGAAAAGACAGATTATGACATGTAATGATTGATCCTAATGGTAGCATGTAAAGAAAAAAGAGGACTGGCTCCAGAATGGATCCCTGTGGTACGCTAGAGGTCAGAGGGGTTGATGAAGAGGAGGACAGATCACCTATCATGACAGAAAAGGTTCTCCCAGTTAGGTAAGATCTGAACCATTCTAGCACAGCTCCTTGGATGCCCACCAGCTGAGACAAGTGGTTGATTAGTACCTGATGGTCGACGGTGTCAAAAGCTGCTGAGAGGTCTAACATCACCAGCAGAACAGGGTTTTTTGCATCCAGGGACAGAAGAATGTCATTCTGCACTTTGAGCAGTGCAGATTCAGTACTGTGACGGGCTCGAAAACCAGACTGAAATTTTTCAAACAGGTTGTTGTGCTCTAGAAAAGATTGAAGTTGAATAAAAACAATCTTTTCTAGGACCTTCGATAAAAATGACAGATGGGAAACTGGCCTGAAATTAGAGAGAGCTGTAGGATCAAGGCCTGGTTTTTTGAGAAGAGGCCTGACCACAGCGTGTTTGAAAGCAGATGGCACATAACCTGAAGTTAGACAGCTGTTAATAAATGACAAAACACAAGGACCAATTACATCAAAGGACTGTTTGAAAATTTTAGAGGGAATGATGTCCAGAGAACAGTTTGTCGGTTTCATCTGCTGAACCACCTTGATGAGGTTAGGCAATGAAACCAGATCAAACTCGTCAAAAACAGCGGTGGTTATTGCAAACGCACATGACTGGACTGTGTTTGATGGACTGACAATGTTCTGCCTGATAGAGTCTATTTTGTTGACAAAATAGCTCTGAAAGTCATCACAGGTAGACTAAGTGGCAAAGTTCAATTATAGTTCAATTATAGTTTAAATCTTTATCCGTTGATCAAATTCAACAAGAATTAAAACTCATATAGTGCCACAATCAAAAATAAAACAAAAAAATGGGGAGTAGACTGTCATGATTTCCCATAATGCTTAGCAGTATTTTAGATTAGTGTTCCGGGCTGCACCATAAGTCAGAAGGACGTCTGTGGAAGAGACCTGCCTCTTGTATGCCATTAGTTTGTGAATTACTGTAGTGAGGCTCCGAGTGTCTTCTCTGGGTTTACCTCACACAATTTTAAGACAGAAGTCACAGAGTATGGTGCAATATACATGCTCTCTGACATCTAGAAAGTATCGGAAATATCAGCAGGTTGGTTCCGATATAAGATACTTAAATTGTGCGGGTATCGGATACCAATACCGATACTGGATCGGCCACATCCCTAATATTCATGTATATGTATATGCATTTATACATGTATATGTATATGCATATATACATTAATATGTATATGCATATATACATGTATATGTATATGCATATGTACATGTAAATGCATATATGTATATTCATTCAACCTTTATTTATACAGGCTAGCCTCATTGAGCCATGGGGACTCATTTATAAGAGGGACCTGTTTCACTCACATCCAGGGTCAATTTAGAGTTACCAATCAGCCTAACATGCATGTTTTTGGACTGTGGGAGGAAACCGGAGCACCCGGAGAAAACCCACTCATGCACGGAGAGAACATGCAAACTCCACCCAGAAAGGCTAATACCGGGATTTGAACCAGGGACCTGCTCGCTGAGAGGCAGCAGCTCTAACAGTTGTGCCACCGTGCTGTCCATGTATATATACATGGATATGCATATATGTACATAAGCATATATGTATACTATAATTATAGACATATACATGTAAATATAACATGTTCAATTGAAATTGTGTGTGTTTGTGTATGTGAGAGTGTTTTGTGGTTTTTATAGACAGTGGTTTGTTAGGACAGTCATAAGCTATAAACAGTCAAACATACACAATTTCAGTTGAACATGTTATATTTACATGTATATGTCTATATGTGTATGCATATATACATGTATATGTGTATGCATATATACATTGTGTATATATATACTGTACATATACACTGTGTATATATTTATATATATACACTGTATATATATATATATAACCTGTACAC
>JBBPBX010054440.1:12457-23471 GCA_038048925.1 Garcialebias charrua | reverse complement strand
TTTGCTTTTTTCCCCCTCTTCTTTCTTTGATATGCTCAATGTTCTTTATTGTGTATTCTTTGAGATGGTTGTATTTGAAGTTCTAAATAAAGACAACAACAAAAAAGATAGTATTTTGACCTAAACTGTCATATGTGCTGAGTGATAATATTC
Source organism: Garcialebias charrua (assembly GCA_038048925.1). Lineage (NCBI taxonomy): Eukaryota > Metazoa > Chordata > Actinopteri > Cyprinodontiformes > Rivulidae > Garcialebias > Garcialebias charrua. The sequence goes on along the minus strand of JBBPBX010054440.1, from coordinate 23,318 downwards.
TAAGATGAGGTGTGTGTTATTTGTTGAACATATGTGCACAGAAAAGGAGGAGGGGTAATACTGTAAAGACATTTTAAATTTATCTGGCAACCCTGATGCCGGTGTTACACCATATTCTGTGACCCATCATATATTGTGTCCAGCATAATTCTATATATGATATCTATGCTGTCCAGCGCGCATGTGCGCTCGCAGCCAACCACGTGACGCATCAGATGACGGTCACGTTGTTGGAGTCAGCTGACGTGAACCACACCGGACGTGTCGCTGCTTCTGTCTGACAGGATGCCTTTCTCCGAGCTGTATTTTAACGTGGATAACGGCTACCTGGAGGGTCTGGTCAGAGGCTTCAAAGCTGGAATCTTGTCCCAGGCGGATTATTTAAACCTGGTTCAGTGCGAGACCCTGGAAGGTGAGTCCAGTCACAGCTAACACAAGCTAGTTAGCTTAGCTCCGGTTCCGTTAACGATTGATCTTCTCTACGAACCGTCCGCAGCGCGTTGTTTATTCTTGGCTTTTACACAGTGAGTAGGATTCACAGTTCGAACTAGTGGAAATATTTAGTCATAATTTTGTTTTAAAGACTGCTGTCATTTTTAAGTTTAGCTAGCTGTATTTAGCTACATGTCCTCTAGCATATATTTGCTCATGTTGTGGAAGTGGAACAGATTTACCATACCATACCATACCATTTTATTTATAAAGCACTTTAAACAGGAACAAGTCCACCAAAGTGCTGGACAAACAAACACGCAACAGGCAACACAGACAATGAAGTACAACACGAAAAACATAAAAACATTGCAGATCATAAATCAAACGATCCAGTACACAGATTTGACAGAGTTACGTGAAATACTGAAGTAGCATGTCTCTGCCAGCCTCTATAACTCAGTTTTGATATGACAATAAAATGATTTGCTGGTCTAGTTTGTGTTTGAGCAGTAAACACCAGAATCTCATTTTCCATATTTAAATGTCTTTGTAAGCATAGTTGTGTTTCCAACCAACAACAGAGCTTACATCAAATAAGAGCTATCATGTGGACAGAGTATGGTGAGAATTGATCTTTATACTGTGAATATTATGTACAGTATTCACAGTACTGTATCCACAATATTCCTGAAGGTGGCACTGTATTTGCGATTATGGGACTTACTTCCGTTTGACCCCGGAAGTAGAATTTCTGCATTGGCTCCTCGTTGTTTACTTGTTTATCTGTGCGCGTCGTTGAAGTTCTGTTAAAGTTCTGTTTTCTGTTATTTTGAGCTAAAATTGTCACGAAGATGTCTTGTGGAGCTCTGGTACCTGTTGCGCTGTTCGTGGCTGTAAGAATAATCAGACGAAGCTGAATTTGTGGCTGCAACTAGTGTGTGTTGAACATGCTCCGAAAACAAAAACCTGCATCCTTCTTTGTGGCTGGGCTACGAGAAACCACCTGAAAAAAGACTCTGTATCCTCCAGAGGATCGAGAACACCAGGTATGATTTGAGACAGCTTTTAGTGTTATGATTTTATGTAGTCAGTGATTAAATGATACTAATATTTTCGTGCATAACTGGCAAATAAACACACGCACCTATATACTGTATGTATGCTGTCTGTGTATATTTATTTATACTGTATATATAATATAGGTGTGTGTTGTGTTTATTTATATATATATAATATAGGTGTGTGTGCTTATTTATATATATATATAGATGTGTGTTTATATATAATATAGGCGTGTGTGTTTATATATATATATATATAATATAGGTGTGTGTGTGTGCGTGGGTTTCTTTTATATATAATCTAGGTGTGTTTGTGTGTGTTTATTTATATATATATATAATCTAGGTGTGCGTGTGTGTGTGCGTTTATTTATATATATAATCTATGTGTGTGTGTGTTTAGTTATATATATATATAATCTAGGTGTGTGTGTGTTTGTGTGTGTTCATAAATGAACCCTAATGTTTGTATACTGTACTTTTCTTTTCCTCCTTTCTGTTATATTTCTGCATAAGGTGAGTTCCAGGGATGGATGGATGACGCTCCAGTTGGTCCAGGGATGGATGACGCTCCAGTTGGTCCAGGGATGGATGACGCTCCAGTTGGTCCAGGGATGGATGACGCTCCAGTTGGTCCAGGGATGGATGACGCTCCAGTTGGTCCAGGGATGGATGACACTCCAGTTGGCCCAGAAGTTTGTGTGCAGTTATGTACCACAGCAACAAATGAGTGAAAATATAATTTCTATAAATAAATCTGCGTTTGAAGTGCATTTGGTGTTGCTGTGTTTCACCTTCTTTATTTCAATAAGATACGTTGTTTAATGTCTAATGAGAAGTTCTACTGCAAATAAAAAAACTAGATGTGATTGTTTTTTTGGCAACTTACCAGTTTAGTTTTTTATTGACAAGTACAAAACTTAGAAACATGCACGTTGCTGTGGTTCCTCCTCCAGGAGGAGATTGATAAGAATAAAAGCTATAATTATAAATTTTAGGCTGATTGGTAACTCTAAATTGACCCTGGGTGTGAGTGAGACAGGTCCCTCTTGTAAATGAGTCCCCGTGGCTCAACGAGGCAAGCCTGTATAAATAAAGGTTGAATGAATGAATGAATAAACTAAAAACATTTGAAACTGAATACAATATGAGAACTGTGGGTGATTTGATGTCTTTTAATGAAAATGATTGGCTGCAGAATAAATACCAGGTCAAATACACTCAACAAGAAATGATGGGCAGTTTCTGATTTTAAACAAACTGGAACAGATTCCTCATCATGTGGGACCACTGGACGACCACTGGACGACCACTGGACGACCACTGGACGACCACTGGACGACCACTGGACGACCACTGGACGACTGGAGCAAGCAGCAAACCCCTCCGGAATCCAAGACGATGGAACTCGGCCCTTCACTCGTCTGTACCTTAAAAAAAAAAATAAAACTGTCATGTTTGCATCACAAAGTCTAAAATAAGACCAAGTTTGCTACTCAAAGTAGAAAGAATAAATACAGTTGCTCCTACATTTTTTACTCATTCACAAAGATATACTGTAATGTTCAATTTTATATTGATTTCAGTAATTTTATCTTAGATTTACTTTAATATTTTTGAATTATTGTGCCAGGTGCTTGTGTCATTACTTGTTCTTCTGCTCCTGCGTCTCAGAGTAAGTGTGTCTGTCAACTTCAGCGTGGGAGACCAGTCTGTGACTTGTGTGCAGGCCTTCCTGAAAAAATAAATATTTCAATAGAACAAATGTAGTAATAACCAAAAGATGAACTTGTGTTATGGAATATTTTCTGTACAAACAGCATCCCACTGCTTTATTCACATGAGAGTAACAGGGACCTACAATCAAAACAGTACTACAGTACAGTGTATGTGCAGTATGTATGTATATACTGTATATATAGTGTGCATACAGTATACACATACACACAGCATATGTATGTACTGCAAATGTATTACACACACATGTAGTTATATTATTTATCCACAGATTTGTTTAGTAAATACTTTAACAGATGCTAACGCTACATGCTAAGCTAACCACAGCTAGTAGACAATGCTAAATCATGAAGAAAAAACAACAACAGCTCCAACACAGAGAAAATTATACTCTCACATTGTTCTGAAATTGTTTCACAAAATGATTTATGTAGAATATTTTGTTTACCGGAGAAAACGTGATCTGAACACGACGTCTTCGAGAGCAGATCCGAGCAGAGGAGGGGCAGCTGTCAGCTCCTCCGATGGAGATAAATCCTTCACGTTTACTTATTTTTGGGACTAAGTGAAAACTGCGCTTTGAACAAACGTCTACCCGACAGGAACACCCACTGACCCAACACGAAGTAACCATTGTAATTAATTAGAAATAAACAAAACAAAAAAACAAACGTGATAAATACAGCCAGTAGACTGGGCTTTAACTGCTGCTCTCACTTCCGGCGGAAGTCGTTCCCATAATTCGCGCAAGGCATCATGGGGCGTAGGAATATTGTGGATACTGTAGTTTATTTGTTCTGATAGTTGGAGCTGATTGGACCAGCTGTGGTCACTGTAAAGTAAAACATGCAGTGTCGGTCACAGGACATTATGAGCGGTGTTATGCTGCTGTAAACTTTCCTAAATAAACGCAGCATTGATGTGAAGTTTGTAGTGAAGCTGTACAACTTCACTGCTTCACTTTAATGTAGTTTTATGTGTTCTAAATCTTAAGTTTTTGCTCCGACGCTGAGCTCTGTGAAGTCACTACCGTAATCATCTCATGTGCTTTCAGTTTACTCGGCACATTTGTCAGGGAATTAAACTTTCTGAACGTCGTGTACTACGATACATAATTGCGACTCAAATGGTTCTTAGTGTTGTCACAATATTAGTTTAGATGTCTGAGTGTGTTGTAATTTTACAGGAACGCCAGCAATCCTTGTTTCTTTTATGCAAGGTTTATCATCGACATCAGTGGCATAAACGTTTTTAGGTGCACGTTGGATGTAATCGGATCACACTGCTCTCACGCACCTGGAGCAGAAGGACTCATATCCATATGTTTTTTGTGGACTTCACATCTGCCTTCAACACCATGATCCCCCAAACCCTGATGGACAAACTATTCACAATAGGACTAAGCCCCTCCATTTGTAACTGGGTCCTAGACTTTTTAACAAACAGACCACAGTCAGTGAGGATCCACAACTTCTCCTCCTCCACCATAACCCTCAGCACTGGCTCTCCTCAAGGATGTGTGCTGAGCCCTCTCCTGTTCACTCTGCTCACATATGATTGTACAGCCACACATCCAGGCTGTCATATTGTTAAGTTTGCAGATGATACAGCGGTGGTGGGATGCATCACAAACAATGATGAGTCCAGCTACAGGCAGGAGGTGGAACACCTGGAGAGCTGGTGCAAAGAGAATAACCTTCACATGAATGTGAAGAAGACAAAGGAGATGATTGTGGACTTCAGAAGGAACAAACACACACCCCACTGAACATAAGAGGATCTGGTGGAAGTGGTCTCCAGCTACAAATACTTGGGTGTACACTTGAATGATAACCTCAGCTGGAGCAACAACACCACCAGCCTGATCAAGAAAGGTCATCAGAGACTCTACTTCCTCAGACGGCTGAGACGAGCTGGTCTGAGTAGCCCAGTCCTCACCTCCTTCTACAGGTGTGCAGTGGAGAGCATCCTGTGCTCCAGCATCAACGTGTGGCATGGAGGCTGCACAGCTGCAGAAAGAAAAGCTCTGCAGAGAGTGGTGAAGGCTGCACAGAAGTCTGTTGGAGTCAGTCTCCCCACTATCACATCTACACCTCCAGATGCAGGAAGAGAGCCACCTGCATCATGAAGGACCCCACTCACCCAGCACACACACTTTTTGCCCTACTCCCCTCAGGAAGGAGGTTAAGGAGCATTAAATGTAGAACCACTAGACTGAGGAACAGCTTCTACCCTGAGGCTGTTACTCATGAATATCTAACCAGAATAATCACTTCATGTTGCTGCTGATCTGTTTCATGTTGCTGTGTTCATTCGTGCTCATCTGCTCACACAGACTCATGTTCGTGCTGCTGTTTTGACATATTGTTTTCATGCCACCAGTGCTTAGTGTATTTTTAGTGTTTTTCTTATATATTAGATCTTGTTACTGTTTTTCTTTTACATTTTATTGTTGGATGTAACTGGGACCCGGTGTTCCACCACATGCACCACATGTGGTGCGAGTGACTAATCTCTCTGACTCTGATCACCCAAGACAAGATGTCGGTGCAGGATCTAAACCGGACTGTGGAGTCAAAAAGATTATTCACAAAGAATGAGGACAAGAGTAATCATTGTAGTTGAATGTCCTGCTTCAAGTTTCCTTCCCTCTGCTGTAATAAAGTTTCACTCTGACACAGTGGCAATTGTTCTGTAGTGACGTTAAACACGAAATCTGTTAATTTTTTTATTAATTTTTTTCATCTGCTCCTGTGTTGCCGTCTTCCTCTGAGGAAGTCCTCCACTAATTCAGTGAAATTAATTTGCTGCTGTTCTATTGAGGGTGTATTATTATCAGTGTCAAACCAACACTGCTGCAGTGGTTTACAAAGGGCTTCTGTAATGCTCCTCTGGATTAATAAGCTCATTAGCCTAGCCCTAATTACATTGACTCACTACTTGGTTTTACTAAGTTGTTGGCAAAGAACTTTCAAAACAAACTTTCATTTGTGCATCAAAAATAGATCACGTAGAAATGTTCACCTGCCGCAATTATATAATTATATTATTTAACGTTAAGCTCGCCACTGTACAAGATTGGGGAAAAATGATTTGTCTCGAACTCAGATTTTTATTTTTTAATATACTTTTCCTAAAGTCCTCGGTTCTTTTGCTTTTGATGGAAGTGGCTGATAAAATGGTGTCAGATGCTGCCAAGTTTTAACTACTGTTTGATGATAAGCAGCTGATCCTCCCTCTTTCGAAACAATCTTCTGTGTAAAAGTCAAGCGGACGACTCGTATTGAGCAGGATTGAACTATGTAATGAGGAGAAACACGTTTTATATATTTTAGACGCTCTTGTTGCAACCACAGTAATAAAAGTTAAATTGCATTATTGGTGAATAACCGTAGGCCTTCAGAGGATTGACAGAAGTTATTAAAACATTCTGTAATGAATAGATTTTAGTTTAGACCAACGTTATTATGGTAAGTTGCATGTAATCAATGTTTTATTTATGTTTAATATGTTTAAGGTGAACCAGCAGGCAGCAAAGTGTATCCCCTCCATGGTCTGTCCTGAGCTGACGGAGCAGATCCGCAGGGAGATCGCAGCTTCACTACATCAACGCAAAGGAGACTTTGCTTGTTACTTCCTCACAGATTTGGTCACTTTCACTCTGCCTGCAGGTATTTATGATGGGACATAATGATGTGACATTGTTGGCCTTGCTTTAAAATGTTTAGGGTTGTTGTAAAAAATCATTCAAGTAATCGATTATTCTAGCAATTATTCGATTAATCACTACCATTATTTGCCATTTTCTGCAGAAATTACTAATTTCATGAGTAATACAAATGCATGAAACAGAACATTTAAATAAACAACCCATTTCATTCCTCTTTTTAAAATATTTTATTGCTTAAATTGAAATATTTTAACCATCACAGAAAAATCTAAATGCTGTAAAATAATTTTTATGGATTGGAAAACTGAATGGAGTCTTTGTTAGAAATTGAGTGAGTAAGGGAGATAATGTAAAAGTGAGTTTGTATATTGAGTTCTGCAGACTGTATTATTATTTAGTCTTTGATTGCTTAGCTATAAACAAGTATGACAGTACTGTAGTAATAAATGCAGATTAATCCCAGTTTTCAAGTCAAACAGCAGTAGCAAAAAAAAAAAAAAAGATCCTACCAACTCGTGTAAATACATTTACAATTAAAATGTTCACCCTAAATATCTCATTTAAGTCGGGAGGGAAGTACAGCAATAAATAAATGTGTTTCAGCTAGGCCTGTCGCGATAAACAAATCAATTAATCGCACGATGAATGAAAATGATCAGTCTCTTTTTCATTAACCGGCTTTATCGTGTCTTTGTGTGTCTCTTTCTACTGAAGACACCGGAGGACAAAAAGCTAAACTCTGGTGCTCTTCACTGACCCCCTCCCTTTCTCTTTTCCCTTCAAAATCTGTTTTAACCGTCAAAAATTGTGTTTTTGGATCTGTAAAAGCAGCTAAGCTGAGAAGCTAAGCTATGAGCTAAGCTAACAGGCCGACCTCTGGAATAAACCTCCGTCTTGTCGAGCTCCAAAATTTACAGTTGAAACTCGTGCTTTCGTGAAAAGTTTTTTTTTTCTCCTGCAAAAAAAAAAAGGGTAAGAACTTGTTTACTGATTTTTTTAATTTTTATTAAAAGCTTTGTGTGAAATGCTATGCTAAAGAGCTCAAATCACCGAGTGTCAGCCATGTCACCATGTCAGCCCATGTCACGTCAAGGGCCCTCCCTCCCATTTTTCTTAAGCTGCTCAACTATCCATCCTTTCCATCCAACTATCCATCCGGTGAAAAGAAGGAACCCAGACCAGTGGTCATTCCGTATGTTGCGGGAGTTTCAGAAACATTGAGACGTTTATTTTCTAAACACAACATCCCAGTGGCTTTTAAACCCCAAAATACATTACGACAAAGACTGGTTCATCCCAAAGATCCAGTCCCCCGGCACAAACAGAGTAATATTGTGTATGCTGTTCAGTGTCAGGAGGGCTGTGATCAGTCTTATATCGGGGAAACTAAACAGCCACTGGCCAAAAGGATGGCCCAGCACAGAAGATCAACATCATCAGGTCAGGACTCTGCGGTCTACACTCATCTCCAGGCCAGCGGTCACTCTTTCAGGGATGAAGATGTTCACATCCTTGATAGAGAGGAACGATGGTTTGAGAGAGGAGTAAAGGAGGCCATCTTTGTGAAAAGAAACCGTCCATCATTAAACAGAGGTGGAGGCCTCCGGGTTCAACTGTCCCCCTCTTACAATGCTGTTATTGCTAGTATCACTCAGCCCTCTGTGAATAGCAAACAACCATCAGGGTGCTAACGATCCATCGTTAGGCTGATGGTCCTCCTTGATCATGTGAGCAGCTGGTTTGCTGTCATCAGCCAACTGGTTGTGTAACACTGTGAGAGGGTGCTATTTATAAGACTGAGCTGAACACAGCACCTCAGACTGAGGAAGTCTTTCGGACGAAAGACGAAACATTTCTACAGTTTTTTTTTGCTTTGTTTTGTTTTTTTGAATGTCCAGAGGACCAGACTTAGCTTTTTTAGATTTTCCTACCTGGATTATTGAGCATGCATCAGGGCATCCATCTTTTGGTTCAAACAGTCTTATACTGCCATCAGGTGGTCAAAAAAGGTACTACACTCCAAACAAATCAACATTTCTTCTAAAATTTGACAATTATTGTTAAATTTCAAACAATATTATCGTTTATTGCAATATTTTCTGAGACAATTAATTGCCCAGCAAAATTGTGACAGGCCTAGTTTCAGCTCATGCTGTCTGTCTGTTGCTGGGCTTTTATCATTAACAAACTTGCATTAATTCCTGCATAGTTTTTTGTTTTTCTTTCTTTCTCACACAACTTGCAGACAGCACCCTGCCTGGTAGCCACTATGATTAGTCTGTAGATGCAATGTTAGCAAAAAATATGCCTCATTTGACATCTTTAACATGACACACATAGGTTCACTTATTTTGCAAAGAGAACATAAACGATACCTGTTGGCAGCTGCGGACGAGTTTGATGCATGCAACGGGTGTTTTCTCTTCAGACACTGCAACATTGATGACGTGCTGTTGGGATTACTCCAGCTATGCTTTGCAGTGGATGCATTGCACTTTTAGATTTTTATTAATGAAAAGTGCGGTATAAATTGAATTTATTATTATTATTTTTTATTTTTTTTGTTTAGCCTAACATGTTGCCAAACTTTTACAGTTTCCTACTCTGTGAGTAGTATCGGCCTTCTGGTCTAAAACTATAGGTGTTAAAGTTAACGCGTTAACGCATGCAAATGCGATTAATGTAAACAGATTAATGCATTAATAATACATAATGCAGATTAATCACATTACCTATTTTGACCTATAAAGGACTCTACCCTGCGGTGGTAGAGCTGTCATTTCTAACCTGAACCTGGAGCTCGGTCAGTCGACCCGTATTCAGCCGGGCGCTCCATAATGTGTGTGTGTGTTAATGTGCGGCTGTCCGGTCTCGAGTTTTGATGCGGTTTTACGAATCATACAACACAAATAATAAGAAAGCGCAATATAAAATTGTGTTAATTTACTTGTTTATGAGGAGGCAGTAAGTTTATATTTTGAGAGCATGAAGAAAGAAAGAGGAGAGCAACAGTTCAGACTGTGAAGAGATTGCTGGCGCATTGCGCAATAATTGCGCACGTGGGCTCGGACTTCTATGATGCGTTTTTACGAATCATAGCACAAAGAAAACAATAAGAATGCACGATTTAAAATGGTGTTAAGCTACTTGTTGAGGAAGAGGCAGGTCCGACTGGCCGGTTTAAAGGAAAAGCGCACGTTAAGCTCAGATGGACACCTGTTACCAGCTGCGCGCGTCTGCTGACTCTCTGTCGAGCTGTGGGGGAGGAAGTGGCAGCAGCTGAAGCGAGCAGCGCGTTCAATTAAAATAACTTTGTTTTATATTTTTCCAAATAATTTTGCTCTAAAATATTTTTTTTCATAGCTTGTCTTTAGAGCTGATTTTTAGGCTATTCGTTTTGTACGTTAGTATCTATTTGGTGAAACAAGAAATTGTGTATCTTATCAAAAGAAGAAGGTTTACATGTTTTGATCACATGACACTTAATGAGACGTTTGAGTTAACATTGATAAATTAATGCTTGAAACAAAATGACTTCTGTAAAACTAGCTGGGCATGAAAACCTGAAAACAATTTGGTTTGACACAGTGAAACATTTTCTTCAACATTTGATGAAAAACTGTCAGGAGCAGGTTTTGGATTGAATATAAGCCAGACACAGGAGTGAAAAACAAGAACACTTTTTATTATTAGCTGCTGGATGGAGGAGTAAGGAGGTGGAGGAAACTGGCAGGTGTGACCAAAAACGTGCATGTCATGAAGGGCCAGAGACGTGAGCAGATGGGGGGCCAGTGGGGGCCGCTGATCATGTAACACAAGTGGACTTTACATTCATTTGAAATGCAGAAAAAAAAAAACGTTTTTCTATATATGTATATACAGGTATATTTTGGTCTAAAAGTTACAGATATTGTGGGCTTACTCTATTGTTTACATGTTTTCATCACATACGTGACAA
>JBBPBX010054439.1:10077-23472 GCA_038048925.1 Garcialebias charrua | reverse complement strand
ATTTACCACAAGTGGACTCCATTTAAGTTGTAGAAACATCTCAAGGATGATCAGCAGAATCAGTATGCATCTGCTGGAGCTTCATGGCAAAGGCGGTGAATACTTATGTAAATGTGATTTCTTTTTTTTTTTCTTCTTTTTTTTAAAATATATACAGTATTTGGAAAACATGTCAAAAAACTTTTATGACATTGACATCATGGGGTGTTGTGTACTGAACTTTGAAGAATGTGATTATTTATTACAATTTAGAATAAGACTAACATAAGAAAATGTGGAAAAAGTTAAGTTCAAGTTCAGGTCAACTTTACTTCATTTCACCGTGGTACGTGAGGTGGAAATAAATTATGTACTCAAGGCCCCAGTTACACCTAGGGCTGGGCGATATGAGGAAAATATTATATCGCAATATTTTTTGGCTATATCACGATACACGATATATATCGCGATATCTCCAAAATCAATGAAAAAATGATTCAAAATTTATTAAAAAATGTCAACACTAAATTTGTGCTCGTCATGGATTGTCCATAACGAACACCATGTTTAAGCATAAGGGTGTCCATATGTGCTCTTGGCACCAGGACACCCTAGGTCGCAGTTCGATGATCGACTTTGTTGTCGTCTCATCTGATCTGCGGCCGCATGTCTTGGACACTCGGGTGAGGAGAGGGGCGGAGCTGTCTACTGACCACTACCTGGTGGTGAGTTGGCTCCGATGGTGGGGGAGGATGCCGGTCAGACCTGGCAGACCCAAACGTATCGTGAGGGTCTGCTGGGAACGTCTGGCAGAGTCTCCCGTAAGACGGAGCTTTAACTCCCACCTCCGGGAGAGCTTTGAACACGTTCCGAGGGAGGCGGGGGACATGGAGTCCGAGTGGGCCGTGTTCCGCGCCTCTATTGTCGAGGCAGCTTATCGGAGCTGTGGCCGCAAGGTTGTTGGTGCCTGTCGAGGTGGCAACCCTCGAACCCGGTGGTGGACACCGGCAGTGAGGGATGCTGTCAGGCTGAAGAAGGAGTCCTATTGGGCCTTTTTGGCTTGTGGGACCCCGGAAGCAGCTGATAGGTACCGGCAGGCCCCGGCACTTTTGGGGGCCCCGCCCCCGAAGGAAGTTTTTTTTTTTTTGTGAACGGATAGTGTCTGAACTCAGTCTGCTACTGTTGGAGTTCAGTCAGAACTCTACGTGCCTGCTACGTGCTTGAGAGAGCTGGGTCTGGAGAGGAGCAGAGGGAGGAGAGAAGCCCGTAGCAGCGGAGGAGCAGAGGAGCACTGAACTCGTTAAGCAGTGACGTCACTCTCTGGGATCAAAGAGAGAGATGCTGCAAGCGAAGAGGCAGACAGTGTTCAGGAGTTCAGTGTGGTTAATCTGCTAGCAGGTAACACCTTTAAAATATGTTAATGGTGAACAGTTGAATTAACCTAGCTAACTTTAAAGGCACTCTGTAAGTGCTTAAACCTGCTATGGTAAAGAGGCACAAGTTTAAAGACTGTGTAAAGTGAAATTAAATTTGTGTTTAGAGTTTTGGGCTCACCACCTGTGGGAGGGGCCAAAGGGGTCGGGTGCAATGTGAGATGGGTGGTGGCCGAGGGCGGGGACCCTGGCGGTCTGATCCTCGGCTACAGAAGCTGGCCATTGGGACATGGAATGTCACCTCTCTGGTGGGGAAGGAGCCTGAGCTAGTGTGTGAGGTTGAGAGGTTCCGACTAGAAATAGTCGGACTCACCTCAACGCATGGCTCTGGCTCTGGAACCAGTTTCCTTGAGAGGGGTTGGACACTCTTCCACTCTGGAGTTGCCCCTGGTGAGAGGCGCCGAGCAGGAGTGGGCATACTGGTTGCCCCCCATCTTGGTGCCTGTACGTTGGGGTTCACCCCGGTGAACGAGAGGGTAGCCTCCCTTCGCCTACGTGTGGGGGGACGGGCTCTGACTGTTGTTTGTGCCTATGCACCAAACGGCAGCTCAGACTACCCACCCTTTTTGGAGTCCTTGGAGGGGGTATTGGAGAGTGCGCCTCCTGGGGACTCCCTTGTTCTACTGGGGGACTTCAACGCTCACGTGGGCAATGACAGTGAGACCTGGAGGGGTGTGGTTGGGAGGAACGGCCCCCCTGATCTGAACCAGAGTGGTGTTCTGTTATTGGACTTCTGTGCTCGTCATGGATTGTCCATAACGAACACCATGTTTAAGCATAAGGGTGTCCATATGTGCTCTTGGCACCAGGACACCCTAGGTCGCAGTTCGATGATCGACTTTGTTGTCGTCTCATCTGATCTGCGGCCGCATGTCTTGGACACTCGGGTGAAGAGAGGGGCGGAGCTGTCAACTGACCACTACCTGGTGGTGAGTTGGCTCCGATGGTGGGGGAGGATGCCGGTCAGACCTGGCAGACCCAAACGTATTGTGAGGGTCTGCTGGGAACGTCTGGCAGAGTCTCCCGTAAGACGGAGCTTTAACTCCCACCTCCGGGAGAGCTTTGAACACGTTCCGAGGGAGGCGGGGGACATGGAGTCCGAGTGGGCCGTGTTCCGCGCCTCTATTGTCGAGGCAGCTTATCGGAGCTGTGGCCGCAAGGTTGTTGGTGCTTGTCGTGGTGGCAACCCTCGAACCCGGTGGTGGACACCGGCAGTGAGGGATGCTGTCAGGCTGAAGAAGGAGTCCTATTGGGCCTTTTTGGCTTGTGGGACCCCGGAAGCAGCTGATAGGTACCGGCAGTCCAAGCGGCATGCGGCTCGGGTGGTTGCTGAGGCAAAAACTCGGGCGTGGGAGGAGTTCGGAGAGGCCATGGAGAATGACTTCCGTACGGCTTCGAGGCGATTCTGGTCCACCATCCGGCGTCTCAGGGGGGGAAAGAGGTACGAGACCAACACCATTTATGGTGGAGGTGGCGTGCTGCTGACCTCAACTCGGGATGTTGTGAGTCGGTGGGCGGAATACTTCGAAGACCTCCTCAATCCTACTGGCACGTCTTCCACTGAGGAAGCAGAGCCTGGGGACTTTGGGTCGGGTTCTCCGATCTCTGGTGCTGAGGTCGCCGAGGTGGTTAAAAAGCTCCGCGGTGGCAAGGCTCCGGGGGTGGATGAGATTCGCCCGGAGTTCCTTAGGGCTCTGGATGTTGTAGGGTTGTGTTGGCTTACGCGACTCTGCAATATCGCGTGGACATCGGGGGCAGTTCCCTTGGATTGGCAGACTGGGGTGGTGGTTCCCCTATTTAAAAAGGGGGACCGTAGGGTGTGTTCCAACTATAGGGGGATCACACTCTTAAGCCTCCCTGGTAAGGTCTATTCAGGGGTTCTGGAGAGGAGGGTCCGTCGGATAGTCGAACCTCGGATTCAGGAGGAGCAGTGTGGTTTTCGTCCTGGTCGTGGAACACTGGACCAGCTCTACACCCTCAGCAGGGTCCTGGAGGGTGCGTGGGAGTTTGCCCAACCAGTTTACATGTGTTTTGTGGACTTGGAGAAGGCATTCGACCGCGTCCCTCGGGGGGTTCTGTGGGGGGTACTCCGGGAGTATGGGGTACCAGGCCCTTTGATAAGGGCTGTTAGGTCCCTGTACGACCGGTGTCAGAGCTTGGTCCGCATTGCCGGCAGTAAGTCAGGCTCGTTTCCGGTGAGAGTTGGACTCCGCCAAGGTTGCCCTTTGTCACCGATTCTGTTCATAACTTTTATGGACAGAATTTCTAGGCGCAGCCAAGGTGTTGAGAGGATCCGTTTTGGTGACCTTAGAATCGCTTCTCTGTTTTTTGCATGATGTGGTCCTATGGCTTTTTCATTCAACCTTTATTTATACAGGCTAGCCTCGTTGAGTCACGGGGACTCATTTACAAGAGGGACCTGTCTCACTCACACCAAACAACCATCCACTCTCACACTCACACCTAGGGTCAATTTAGAGTCACCAATCAGCCTAACAAGCATGTTTTTTGGTCTGTGGGAGGAAACCGGAGTACCCGGAGGAAACCCACGCATGCACGGGGAGAACATGCAAACTCCACCCAGAAAGGCCCCGGACCGGGATTTGAACCGGCAACCTTCTCGCTGAGAGGCAGCAGCTCTACCAGTTGTGCCACCGTGCTGATGTGTGGTCCTATTGGCTTCATCAGTTCGTGATCTACAACTTTCACTGGAGCGGTTTGCAGCCGAGTGTGATGCGGCCGGGATGAGGATCAGTTCCTCCAAATCCGAGGCCATGGTCTTGAGCCGGAAAAGGGTAGCGTGCCCTCTCCGGGTCGGGGAGGAGGTCCTGCCCCAAGTGGAGGAGTTTAAGTATCTCGGGATCTTGTTCACGAATGAGGGAAAACTGGAGCGTGAGATCGATAGGCGGATAGGTGCAGCGTCCGCAGTGAAGCGGGCGCTGTACCGGTCTGTCGTGGTGAAGAGAGAGCTGAGTCAAAAGGCAAAGCTCTCAATTTACCGATCGATCTACGTTCCCACCCTCATCTATGGTCATGAGCTTTGGGTTATGACCGAAAGAACAAGATCTCGGATACAAGCGGCTGAAATGAGTTTTCTCCGCAGGGTGGCTGGACTCTCCCTTAGAGATAGGGTGAGAAGCTCAGTCATCCGGGAGGGACTCGGAGTAGAGCCGCTGCTTCTCCACATCGAGAGGAGCCAGTTGAGGTGGCTCGGGCATCTGGTTAGGATGCCTCCTGGACGCCTCCCTGGTGAGGTGTTCCGGGCACGTCCCACCGGGAGGAGACCCAGAGGAAGACCCAGGACGCGCTGGAGGGACTATGTTTCTCGGCTGGCCTGGGAACGCCTTGGGATTCCCCCGGAGGAACTGCTCCAAGTGGCTGGGGAGAGGGAAGTCTGGGCCTCCCTACTTAGGCTGCTACCCCCGCGACCCGACCCCGGATAAGCGGAAGAAGATGGATGGATGGATGGATGGATGGAACACTAAATTTGAACAAACTTAAATATTTTATTTTAACCATCAATTGCACACATAAATAAAAAGTACTTCAAGCAAAAAGGAAGAATAAATAATTTAAACTTAAAAAGGTGCTCTTGTGCTTTTAACATTAAAAAAATGTTAAATCAAAACATTTAAGGCCTTTAAAATACAAAAACAAAAGTGTAAACAGTGGCCATAAAATTTACTGACCCAGAACAGTCACAGGTAACAACTCTCAACTATTTGCATGTGCTGGTAATTTTTAACAACAAACCACAAAATGTGCACAAGTTTCAAACTGTGCCAAGTTCAGGCAATGTCTGCAAAACCTCTGAACAAGAACAGATTTATCACAGTGTACTGCAGTAAATGTGAGCCTCTGTGTACTGTATCCGGTTTTATTGTGAAAGGGTCAGGGGGTTGTTTCCGGATTCACGAAGACGTTCTCTAAGTTGCTCTACAAAGTGTCGCATTGAATCCTTGTGTAAAAACACGACAGCCTCCACTCAGAAACGTGAACAGAGAGGTGGAGACATTATTAAATCAGCTGTATCGCTAAAGACACGGTCAGTCTCAGCTGTGGAAGAAGACGGCTAACGCGTTAGCCATCTTGTTAGCCGCTAAGGACCGTATCTTTAGCGATAATGATAAAATGCTGATTTAATAATGTCTCCACCTCTCTCTGCGGTGCACGCATGACTAAATGAGCTCAGACCCGTGGTTTGTTTTAATGAAGCAGCAGCTGTAAAAACACTTGGTTCTGCCGTTTCATCATGCTCCACTCCGCTGTTTAAATGGTGAAAAAGATTCGTAGTTCCGACCTTTCTTCGGGATATTTTCAGCATCGTCTACAAAAACATTTTTTATGCCCTCATCTGACAATTTAATCCAAACTAGCTCAGAACATTGTTTTTCCCCCTAAGCAGCTGGCAGCGCTCTTCATATCTGCCGTGTTTACATGTTGTGCTGAAAGTCTCCCGGCTCCGTCCTCCTGCAGCCTGCAGGAAGGAGGGGGGCGAGTGGGAGCCCGCGCGACAACAGGAGGATCCTCGATATAGACGATATAGCCCTTTTAACCATCGTACATTTAAAATATCGCGATACATCGAGTATATTCGATACATCGCCCACCCCTAGTTACACCCAAATATAGCAAAACTTACTTAGACTTAGATCCTCCCGCACTCGAGAGCGCATTGGGCGGCAAGCTGTTTCCATTGATCTCTATCCTTGGCGATCACCTCCACCATGCTCGGGTCGAAGCCTTGTACTTTCAGGTCTTTCTCAAAGGATCGTCTCCACGTCAGTTTGGGTCTGCCTTTCTTTCTGTTTCCTTGTGGTTTCAAGTTGAAGGCAATCTTTGGTAGTCTATGTGCTTCCATTCTCAGTATGTCCCGCAAACTTGAGCTTCCTTAGCTTGATTGTTTGGCTCATGGTGGTATGTGTCCTGCGATAGACTTCTGCGTTTGTAATCCGATCTAGGTATGTAATCTTCAGTATCTTTCGCAGGCATCTTTGTTGGAATGCATCCAATTTCTTGGCCATCTTTACTGACATCTTCCATGTTTCACTGGTATACAAGGCTGTGGGGATAACTACTGCTTGCAGCAGTCTGACCTTGTGGATATGGATTTACTTGCCCATATTGATTGCATTCTTCTGAATGTTGACGCTGCCTTACCGATACGGGTGGTAATATCTGCATCTACGTTGCCATCATCAGTTATGACACTTCCAAGGTAGACACATTTCTGTACCTTCTCGGCCGATGATTGATCTATTGTTATCTGTATGTTTGGTTCTGTGTGCCCAACCTGCATAACCTTTGTTTTCCCTACGTTTATTTTCAAACCAATCCTTTTAGCATTTTCTTGTAGGGCTTGTGTCATCATATCTTGAAGCACTGGTTGAGTGTCTGCCAGTACTATATCGTCTGCAAAATCTAGATCCGTTAAGTTCTCATTTGTCGTCCATTTTATTCCAAAATTAGGCTTGAACATGGCTATTGGCTATTATAGCAAAATATAAGTATAAAAAGAAACAGTAAATAAGGATCTAAAATATACACTAAGTTATACGCTAAACAACCTCCAAACGGTAGGTGAAAAGATCTAAGATATACGTTAAACAATAATTACGTAAAAGAATACAGCGTAACAACAGCAGCCCGAACATGAGTCTGGTGAGCAGATGGGTATGAATGAATACAGCAGCATGAGATAATCAGCAGCATGAGATAAGCAGCATGGATAAGCAGCAGCATGAGATAAGCAGCAGCATGGATAAGCAGCAGCATGAGATAAGCAGCATGGATAAGCAGCAGCGTGGATAAGCAGCAGCATGAGATAAGCAGCATGGATAATCAGCAGAACAGAAAAGTCACATATCACCATTTAAAGTGACATTACAGTTATTTTATTTAGTTTTTGGGGAAGCGTGAATACTTTCTAGATGTACTTTATATATGTTTATAAAATTAGTTATGTAAAACAACAATTATTTTGTAACTGGGTAAATACTTTTTATTTAAACAATACTATAGTAGGCACATGAAATTGTAAATGGTCATATTTTATAAAAGAGATCTGATATTTATGCAGAGCTGTGACGAGGGACAGATGAGATACTTGCTTCTCGAACACACTTTGTCGACAGACAGACAGACAGACAGACAGACAGACAGACAGACAGACAGACAGACAGACAGACAGACAGACAGACAGACAGACAGACAGACAGACAGGACATAAATAAATAAATGAAATTGAAATGTGAGTTTGAACAAGGGCTTTTCCAACAGGCAGTGTTAAAAGCTGGAACATGAAACGACACCACTACAAAAGAAGATGAAAGCCAGGCCGACCCAAGTTTGAGGACAACCCCCCCCCACACACACACACACACACACACACACACACACACACACACCACACACACACTAGCATTAGTCTGTAATACGTCTTTAGTCCACTTCAGTGACAGTGGATGAAGAAAGGTGGACCAAATGAAAGCTTTATGTCAGCATTGCTCAACAGCACTAGGTTTAGCTGGCTCAACGCTGAACTCACTTCACATGGAATGACCTGACGTAAATGTAAGAACAGACTAAACTAACTGAGGTGCTAACCCATGCACCTGCATTCATAACGAACAGGATGGTCATTTTTTTATAGCAGCAGACATGACAGATATCTGTAAGAAAACATTGTTTCACAGATGAATTTTAAAGATGCAGTGAGTTATCTCCAGTTTGTCTTTTCTCTCAGCTGCTCTCTTCTTCAGGGGTCGTCACAGAGAACTAACTCACACAAAGACTTGGTGATTGTTTTGACGCTGGATGTCCTTCCTGACACAACCACAGACAACCGAGCTACCACAGCCTCTGTGTTGAGCAGAGAGCTGCTATAGGGCACCTGGGGGAGCAGATAGTGGGGGTTAAGGGCCTTGCTCAAGGGCCCAGAGTGGGGCAAATGAGGGTGGAGGCAGGTGTGGGTGTTTCGCCTTTCCCACCTACATACTGTATTGATGTTATTGGTCGGGCCCGGGGAGTCGAACTGGTGACCTTCCGATCACAGGCCCACCTTCTCTGTGCCACCACTCTCCCACTGTATACTTACAGAATGTCTATCTAAATATATCTGTGCCACTTTTTTTCCTCTTAATGTAACTTTAGCAAAAATGTACTGTGACATCATTACTGAAGTACTGAACAGTGTAATTTGAGGCCACATACACCCACCCATCTGTCCATCCATTCATCCGAACAGGCTAATCCAAATCTAAACCAGAGTCTGGCCTAGGCCTGCACAATATTGGGAAAATTGCTATTTTAATAATAACAATGTTGAACACTGCACAGAGATGTCAGTGTGATAAACCAACATATTCCTCACTCCTTTAAAGGTCCACTGATATGATGTTTGAACTATGCATAAAATTGCTCTACATATCCACAGTATTCCTACGCCCCATGACGCTTTGCGCGAAATGTGCACACGACTTCCGGTTGACCGGAAACACCGTTTGTTTACATGCGAGTAATACAGTTGAAGACAGTCCAAACTTTGTTGTTTTAGTTCATTAAAAATGTGGGAACACCACTCGTTTTGTTAAAAGAGGAGGGACAAATAAAAAGAAATTACAGATGTTACCTGATCGCGCAGACATAATTTAAAAATACATAAATAGCGAACGCGTTTGCTCCGGCCTCTCGGCTAAGGTTTGTTAGCAGCTATCTCGGCTAAAAATACCGGTCGCGTCTGAGATCTATCGTTTTAAGACAGTAAATCTTCCAAAACTCTCATTAATAAACCCTCCCCGAATAAAAAGATGTTACCTGATCGCGCAGACATAATTTAAAAATACATAAATAGCGAACGCGTTTGCTCCGGCCTCTCGGCTAAGGTTTATTAGCAGCTATCTCGGCTAAAAATACCGGTCGCGTCTGAGATCTATCGTTTTAAGACAGTAAATCTTCCAAAACTCTCATTAATAAACCCTCCCTGAATAAAAAGAAATTACAGATGTTACCTGATCGCGCAGACACAGCCATAGAGTAGGATGCAGGAACACTCTTTCTTTGTTTTGGGTCCGTGTTGAAAACACTGTTGTTTTAGCCAAAGATTTAGCTTGGTCCGGTTGTTGGTGCAGCCGCGAACAGCACAGCAGGTACCTGAACCCCGGTAGGACATTTCAGTAAACGTTCCGTTTAAACAAAAGCTGTGTTTGCTCCGATAAAATGAATGAAAATAACTTTCAAAAACACCCGCGATCCATACTCCGCCTATGGAATACAGGCACTTCCGGTGTCGGACAGGAAGTACAATGCACATTCGCTTCTACAGTGACACCCTCAGGAATACTGTGGACACAGTATATGTTGTATCATTCAACTATGTTTGTTTGTACAAGCAAAATGATCAATCAATTTAATTTTGATTTAAAAGTGATTTTAAACTTTGCGCCATGTTTATTCACGGGAAATCTGATTACACGCAAATGCAACATCTGTGACGTAGTATTAGGCAGAGGCTGGTGAAGATTCTCAGTCATCCAGGACATGATAAAATCAAAAAAGGCGTTCAATACAAGATCTACTGGACTTTATTTGTTACAGAAGACGTTTCGCTTCTCATCCGAGGAGCTTTATCAATTCAATGAAACAGACTGTGTGCGCGTGGAGTTATAACAGTGAGTCACGCACCAACATACCGGGTATGTAAATTTCAAACTGAGGTAACATATACATGTAAATTGACATATCACACCTTAACAGTAGGGAGTTCCCTTGATGTCTCTGACAGAAGACACACATGTAAATTGACAAAAACACCCTCCCAAACCAACAACATTTGTCAATTTACATGTTGTGTGTCTTCTGTCAGAGACCTCAAGGGAACTCCCTACTGTTAAGGTGTGATCTGTCAATTTACATGTATGTGTTACCTCAGTTTGAAATTTACATACCCGGTATGTTGGTGCGTGACTCACTGTTATAACTCCACGCGCACACAGTCTGTTTCACTGAATTGATAAAGCTCCTCAGATGAGAAGCAAAATGTCTTCTGTAACAAATAAAGTCCAGTTGATCTTGTATTGAACGCCTTTTTTGATATTAGGCAGAGGGTTTTACATATTAATCGCGGACAATTTAAAAGCCGACGAATTTAGCAATCTATGTGAAGATTTGAGCTATTTGTCTTCAGTTTGGGAAGCCGAAAATAGTTTGGGTGATGGAACAAGAAACAGCAGGATCTAATTTAGGTCTGCAGCCGTATGAGACTAACCCCAAAATTACACCACACGCGTTGCAGCTCCGCCCCGCTCCGGTCCGACCTCCGCAGCAAATACGCACCCAATATAATCAATGAGATAAAGTACACTGGCTCCGCACGGCGGCGGCGAGCTGCGGAGAGCGGACGGCAGTCCGTCAAAATTAGAAATTTTTCTATTTCTGCCGGACGCCGGAGCTGTGCCGGAGTCAACTTTTGAAGATTACGTCGCACCAACAGGAAAAGGAACGAGCACAACTTCCGTATTTACAAAATAAAATCACCACGGGCGGACTAATCCTAGCTCTATACGGATTTATTTGTACAAAAATGCTGTCAAACTATCATTTATGACTACGCCTACAAACGCAATACAAGAAATAAAAAGAAATACAAGAAATAAATAAAGTATTTTATTCTGAAATGTAATACATCACTTCCTGTTGCTCAAACCATGTCCTGTAGCTCATTTACGAGAGAATATCAAGGCAGCAGTATCTACAGTTGTTCTCTTTCTTCCACCGAGTGAATTGTTTTGTTCTGACTTACTTATTTATCACTTGATTTATCGCGCGATCTCGCAATTCCCGCGCATGCGTCTCGGAGCGGCGCATCCACTCGGACCTGAGCTGAGCGCAGGTAGTGGAAATTGGACTCGCACAGCTGCGACCTGCGGAGCGGAGACGCATGTAGTGTATTTTTGGCGTTACCGTTCAGGTGGAGCGAGAGGGGGTCCGAGTGGTGCAGCTTTGTTTTGTCCATTCTTGACGAAGTATTACATCTTTAGGGAAAGTGAAAAGGCTCACTTGTTCACTGATGATATTAGATCACCCAAATGCAACACAACACAACGGCATTTAAAAAATAAATAAATAGGCCATCTGCAGGCGATCTGCAGACAGACGCAGACTGCCTCTGCCTAATACTACGTCACAGATGTTGCATTCGCGTGTAATCGGATTTCCCGTGAATAAACACGGCGCAAAGTTTAAAATCACTTTAAAATCAAAATTAAATTGATTTATCATTTTGCTTGTACAAACGAACATAGTTGAATGATACAACATATACTGTATATGTAGAGCAATTTGATGCAGAGTTCAAACATCATGTCAGTACAGTAGTTTAGTTACCATTTAAACAAACAGAGGATGATGAGATGATGATGATTCCGTCTGCTCTGCTGTAAGACAGAAGTCCAAACAGACCGCAGCACCTTGATCAGGATTAGCAGCTAATTCAGTTGCTTGTGTAACTCTGTTGATAAAGTTCTGGTAGTGCCATGGATGTTTGGTGGCCATACCAGCATGGACACAGCAGCAGTCATGCAGATAACGTCACATATTATTTTTTATTATTATTAAAGGTCAGTCAATCCTAGGAAAAAAAAAGAATATTGCCTGCCACATTTCATGTCAGACCATCCTACACTGAGTTGTGTCACCATGCAATGCTTGAGGATTGATATGCAGTTATATTAGTCTCAGAAGTTTTCATGTCTTATTAAACTGTTCTTTTTATTGTGCACATTTCAAACCGTGTGATGGACTGGAGACCTGTCCCCGCCTCTCCCACAGTGACTACTGGATATGGGCACCAGTGACCCCACGCAACCCAAAAAGAAAGAAGAGAGTAAAGATGATGAATGGATGGATTTCAAACTGCACAAGTAGTAAACTGTCAAATGAGCGTGCATGAATCAGCTGCTGCGGGTGGATCAGCTCGTCTGTGCTTGTGACTTCTTCTGAGACTTTCTTCACGCTCCAGATCGACCGTCTTACAGTTACTAATGCACATGCATGAAATCAGGTACTGCACCCCCAAATAGTTACTTAGTCATCATCTTCTACACCTGATTTTTTATTGACTATTATATACAAACATATGTATACATTAGTTTTATTGATATTTTACATGGGGTGGCATGGTGACTCAGTGGGTAGAGCTCTCAGTGAGAAGGTCACCAGATCAAATCCCAGTTCAGGACCTTGTGGGTGGAGTTTGCATGTTCTCTCCGTGCTGTGTGGGTTTTCTCCAGGTACTCCGGTTTCCTCCCACAGACCAAAAACATGCATGTTAGACTGATTGGTAAATCAAAAGTTTTTTTTTTTGTGTGTCACTTGCTTGGCACCGTGTAATTTAGTGTTGTGAAGGCTGCATGATGCCAGGTCAGTTTTTGTTATGAGCAGGCCCGTCTCTAAATCAGAAAACAGCAAAAAGCCCCTAAACTCACTGCTGGTGGTTATTAAAATGTCACCTGCTCAGTGGGCAAAGTTAATATCCTTATATTTAAACCTACAGTTCAGTGTCACCATTGTTTAGCACAATGGCATGTTGTGTTACAAATGAAACTAGATGAAAAATAAACAAAATAAAAGTGAAGTCATTGTTTGTGATCAATTGTGTTCCGTTAGTTTCATTATCTTAGCCATGGCAGTGAATTTAAAATCAGGATGATGTAAATATGGACTGGCTGAAAAAGGAATCTGTCTCTAAAATAGTTATTGAATCAAGTGTTTACTTATGTAGATAAACATAGATGTTTAACAATCTGTTAAAATACACCAGAATGCAGGAAACGGCATCCACTTCATTAAAAAAAAAATCTGGGGACAATCCACAGAACCCCCCCACCCCACACACACACACATTACAAATGCTTCTGACACCAATGATGGGGGGAGACACATTATTGGCACTTTTACTCAAGTATATATATATATATATATATAT
>JBBPBX010054438.1:0-23472 GCA_038048925.1 Garcialebias charrua | reverse complement strand
TTGTCTATCATGGTGCATCCTGCAGATGTTGGATGTTGTCTATCATGGTGCATCCTGCAGATGTTGGATGTTGTCTATCATGGTGCATCCTGCAGATGTTGGATGTTGTCTATCATGGTGCATCCTGCAGATGTTGGATGTTGTCTATCATGGTGCATCCTGCAGATGTTGGATGTTGTCTATCATGGTGCATCCTGCAGATGTTGGATGTTGTCTATCATGGTGCATCCTGCAGATGTTGGATGTTGTCTATCATGGTGCATCCTGCAGATGTTGGATGTTGTCTATCATGGAGCATCCTGCAGATGTTGGATGTTGTCTATCATGGTGCATCCTGCAGATGTTGGATGTTGTCTATCATGGAGCATCCTGCAGATGTTGGATGTTGTCTATCATGGTGCATCCTGCAGATGTTGGATGTTGTCTATCATGGTGCATCCTGCAGATGTTGGATGTTGTCTATCATGGTGCATCCTGCAGATGTTGGATGTTGTCTATCATGGTGCACCCTGCAGATGTTGGATGTTGTCTATCATGGAGCATCCTGCAGATGTTGGATGTTGTCTATCATGGTGCATCCTGCAGATGTTGGATGTTGTCTATCATGGAGCATCCTGCAGATGTTGGATGTTGTCTATCATGGTGCATCCTGCAGATGTTGGATGTTGTCTATCATGGTGCATCCTGCAGATGTTGGATGTTGTCTATCATGGTGCATCCTGCAGATGTTGGATGTTGTCTATCATGGTGCATCCTGCAGATGTTGGATGTTGTCTATCATGGTGCATCCTGCAGATGTTGGATGTTGTCTATCATGGTGCATCCTGCAGATGTTGGATGTTGTCTATCATGGTGCATCCTGCAGATGTTGGATGTTGTCTATCATGGAGCATCCTGCAGATGTTGGATGTTGTCTATCATGGTGCATCCTGCAGATGTTGGATGTTGTCTATCATGGAGCATCCTGCAGATGTTGGATGTTGTCTATCATGGAGCATCCTGCAGATGTTGGATGTTGTCTATCATGGAGCATCCTGCAGATGTTGGATGTTGTCTATCATGGAGCATCCTGCAGATGTTGGATGTTGTCTATCATGGAGCATCCTGCAGATGTTGGATGTTGTCTATCATGGAGCATCCTGCAGATGTTGGATGTTGTCTATCATGGAGCATCCTGCAGATGTTGGATGTTGTCTATCATGGAGCATCCTGCAGATGTTGGATGTTGTCTATCATGGAGCATCCTGCAGATGTTGGATGTTGTCTATCATGGAGCATCCTGCAGATGTTGGATGTTGTCTATCATGGAGCATCCTGCAGATGTTGGATGTTGTCTATCATGGAGCATCCTGCAGATGTTGGATGTTGTCTATCATGGAGCATCCTGCAGATGTTGGATGTTGTCTATCATGGAGCATCCTGCAGATGTTGGATGTTGTCTATCATGGAGCATCCTGCAGATGTTGGATGTTGTCTATCATGGAGCATCCTGCAGATGTTGGATGTTGTCTATCATGGAGCATCCTGCAGATGTTGGATGTTGTCTATCATGGTGCATCCTGCAGATGTTGGATGTTGTCTATCATGGTGCATCCTGCAGATGTTGGATGTTGTCTATCATGGTGCATCCTGCAGATGTTGGATGTTGTCTATCATGGTGCATCCTGCAGATGTTGGATGTTGTCTATCATGGTGCATCCTGCAGATGTTGGATGTTGTCTATCATGGTGCATCCTGCAGATGTTGGATGTTGTCTATCATGGAGCATCCTGCAGATGTTGGATGTTGTCTATCATGGTGCATCCTGCAGATGTTGGATGTTGTCTATCATGGTGCATCCTGCAGATGTTGGATGTTGTCTATCATGGTGCATCCTGCAGATGTTGGATGTTGTCTATCATGGTGCATCCTGCAGATGTTGGATGTTGTCTATCATGGTGCATCCTGCAGATGTTGGATGTTGTCTATCATGGTGCATCCTGCAGATGTTGGATGTTGTCTATCATGGTGCATCCTGCAGATGTTGGATGTTGTCTATCATGGTGCATCCTGCAGATGTTGGATGTTGTCTATCATGGTGCATCCTGCAGATGTTGGATGTTGTCTATCATGGTGCATCCTGCAGATGTTGGATGTTGTCTATCATGGTGCATCCTGCAGATGTTGGATGTTGTCTATCATGGTGCATCCTGCAGATGTTGGATGTTGTCTATCATGGTGCATCCTGCAGATGTTGGATGTTGTCTATCATGGAGCATCCTGCAGATGTTGGATGTTGTCTATCATGGTGCATCCTGCAGATGTTGGATGTTGTCTATCATGGAGCATCCTGCAGATGTTGGATGTTGTCTATCATGGAGCATCCTGCAGATGTTGGATGTTGTCTATCATGGAGCATCCTGCAGATGTTGGATGTTGTCTATCATGGAGCATCCTGCAGATGTTGGATGTTGTCTATCATGGAGCATCCTGCAGATGTTGGATGTTGTCTATCATGGAGCATCCTGCAGATGTTGGATGTTGTCTATCATGGAGCATCCTGCAGATGTTGGATGTTGTCTATCATGGAGCATCCTGCAGATGTTGGATGTTGTCTATCATGGAGCATCCTGCAGATGTTGGATGTTGTCTATCATGGAGCATCCTGCAGATGTTGGATGTTGTCTATCATGGAGCATCCTGCAGATGTTGGATGTTGTCTATCATGGAGCATCCTGCAGATGTTGGATGTTGTCTATCATGGAGCATCCTGCAGATGTTGGATGTTGTCTATCATGGAGCATCCTGCAGATGTTGGATGTTGTCTATCATGGAGCATCCTGCAGATGTTGGATGTTGTCTATCATGGAGCATCCTGCAGATGTTGGATGTTGTCTATCATGGAGCATCCTGCAGATGTTGGATGTTGTCTATCATGGAGCATCCTGCAGATGTTGGATGTTGTCTATCATGGAGCATCCTGCAGATGTTGGATGTTGTCTATCATGGAGCATCCTGCAGATGTTGGATGTTGTCTATCATGGAGCATCCTGCAGATGTTGGATGTTGTCTATCATGGAGCATCCTGCAGATGTTGGATGTTGTCTATCATGGAGCATCCTGCAGATGTTGGATGTTGTCTATCATGGAGCATCCTGCAGATGTTGGATGTTGTCTATCATGGTGCATCCTGCAGATGTTGGATGTTGTCTATCATGGAGCATCCTGCAGATGTTGGATGTTGTCTATCATGGAGCATCCTGCAGATGTTGGATGTTGTCTATCATGGTGCATCCTGCAGATGTTGGATGTTGTCTATCATGGAGCATCCTGCAGATGTTGGATGTTGTCTATCATGGTGCATCCTGCAGATGTTGGATGTTGTCTATCATGGAGCATCCTGCAGATGTTGGATGTTGTCTATCATGGTGCATCCTGCAGATGTTGGATGTTGTCTATCATGGTGCATCCTGCAGATGTTGGATGTTGTCTATCATGGTGCATCCTGCAGATGTTGGATGTTGTCTATCATGGTGCATCCTGCAGATGTTGGATGTTGTCTATCATGGTGCATCCTGCAGATGTTGGATGTTGTCTATCATGGTGCATCCTGCAGATGTTGGATGTTGTCTATCATGGTGCATCCTGCAGATGTTGGATGTTGTCTATCATGGTGCATCCTGCAGATGTTGGATGTTGTCTATCATGGTGCATCCTGCAGATGTTGGATGTTGTCTATCATGGTGCATCCTGCAGATGTTGGATGTTGTCTATCATGGTGCATCCTGCAGATGTTGGATGTTGTCTATCATGGAGCATCCTGCAGATGTTGGATGTTGTCTATCATGGAGCATCCTGCAGATGTTGGATGTTGTCTATCATGGTGCATCCTGCAGATGTTGGATGTTGTCTATCATGGTGCATCCTGCAGATGTTGGATGTTGTCTATCATGGTGCATCCTGCAGATGTTGGATGTTGTCTATCATGGTGCATCCTGCAGATGTTGGATGTTGTCTATCATGGAGCATCCTGCAGATGTTGGATGTTGTCTATCATGGTGCATCCTGCAGATGTTGGATGTTGTCTATCATGGTGCATCCTGCAGATGTTGGATGTTGTCTATCATGGTGCATCCTGCAGATGTTGGATGTTGTCTATCATGGTGCATCCTGCAGATGTTGGATGTTGTCTATCATGGTGCATCCTGCAGATGTTGGATGTTGTCTATCATGGTGCATCCTGCAGATGTTGGATGTTGTCTATCATGGTGCATCCTGCAGATGTTGGATGTTGTCTATCATGGTGCATCCTGCAGATGTTGGATGTTGTCTATCATGGTGCATCCTGCAGATGTTGGATGTTGTCTATCATGGTGCATCCTGCAGATGTTGGATGTTGTCTATCATGGTGCATCCTGCAGATGTTGGATGTTGTCTATCATGGTGCACCCTGCAGATGTTGGATGTTGTCTATCATGGTGCATCCTGCAGATGTTGGATGTTGTCTATCATGGTGCACCCTGCAGATGTTGGATGTTGTCTATCATGGTGCATCCTGCAGATGTTGGATGTTGTCTATCATGGTGCACCTGCAGATGTTGGATGTTGTCTATCATGGTGCATCCTGCAGATGTTGGATGTTGTCTATCATGGTGCATCCTGCAGATGTTGGATGTTGTCTATCATGGTGCATCCTGCAGATGTTGGATGTTGTCTATCATGGTGCATCCTGCAGATGTTGGATGTTGTCTATCATGGTGCACCCTGCAGATGTTGGATGTTGTCTATCATGGTGCACCCTGCAGATGTTGGATGTTGTCTATCATGGTGCACCCTGCAGATGTTGGATGTTGTCTATCATGGTGCATCCTGCAGATGTTGGATGTTGTCTATCATGGTGCATCCTGCAGATGTTGGATGTTGTCTATCATGGTGCATCCTGCAGATGTTGGATGTTGTCTATCATGGTGCATCCTGCAGATGTTGGATGTTGTCTATCATGGTGCATCCTGCAGATGTTGGATGTTGTCTATCATGGTGCATCCTGCAGATGTTGGATGTTGTCTATCATGGTGCATCCTGCAGATGTTGGATGTTGTCTATCATGGTGCATCCTGCAGATGTTGGATGTTGTCTATCATGGTGCATCCTGCAGATGTTGGATGTTGTCTATCATGGTGCATCCTGCAGATGTTGGATGTTGTCTATCATGGTGCATCCTGCAGATGTTGGATGTTGTCTATCATGGTGCATCCTGCAGATGTTGGATGTTGTCTATCATGGTGCATCCTGCAGATGTTGGATGTTGTCTATCATGGTGCATCCTGCAGATGTTGGATGTTGTCTATCATGGAGCATCCTGCAGATGTTGGATGTTGTCTATCATGGAGCATCCTGCAGATGTTGGATGTTGTCTATCATGGAGCATCCTGCAGATGTTGGATGCTGTCTATCATGGAGCATCCTGCAGATGTTGGATGTTGTCTATCATGGTGCATCCTGCAGATGTTGGATGTTGTCTATCATGGAGCATCCTGCAGATGTTGGATGTTGTCTATCATGGTGCATCCTGCAGATGTTGGATGTTGTCTATCATGGTGCATCCTGCAGATGTTGGATGTTGTCTATCATGGTGCATCCTGCAGATGTTGGATGTTGTCTATCATGGAGCATCCTGCAGATGTTGGATGTTGTCTATCATGGTGCATCCTGCAGATGTTGGATGTTGTCTATCATGGAGCATCCTGCAGATGTTGGATGTTGTCTATCATGGTGCATCCTGCAGATGTTGGATGTTGTCTATCATGGTGCATCCTGCAGATGTTGGATGTTGTCTATCATGGTGCATCCTGCAGATGTTGGATGTTGTCTATCATGGTGCATCCTGCAGATGTTGGATGTTGTCTATCATGGTGCATCCTGCAGATGTTGGATGTTGTCTATCATGGTGCATCCTGCAGATGTTGGATGTTGTCTATCATGGTGCATCCTGCAGATGTTGGATGTTGTCTATCATGGTGCATCCTGCAGATGTTGGATGTTGTCTATCATGGTGCATCCTGCAGATGTTGGATGTTGTCTATCATGGTGCATCCTGCAGATGTTGGATGTTGTCTATCATGGTGCATCCTGCAGATGTTGGATGTTGTCTATCATGGTGCATCCTGCAGATGTTGGATGTTGTCTATCATGGAGCATCCTGCAGATGTTGGATGTTGTCTATCATGGAGCATCCTGCAGATGTTGGATGTTGTCTATCATGGAGCATCCTGCAGATGTTGGATGTTGTCTATCATGGAGCATCCTGCAGATGTTGGATGTTGTCTATCATGGAGCATCCTGCAGATGTTGGATGTTGTCTATCATGGAGCATCCTGCAGATGTTGGATGTTGTCTATCATGGAGCATCCTGCAGATGTTGGATGTTGTCTATCATGGTGCATCCTGCAGATGTTGGATGTTGTCTATCATGGTGCATCCTGCAGATGTTGGATGTTGTCTATCATGGAGCATCCTGCAGATGTTGGATGTTGTCTATCATGGAGCATCCTGCAGATGTTGGATGTTGTCTATCATGGAGCATCCTGCAGATGTTGGATGTTGTCTATCATGGAGCATCCTGCAGATGTTGGATGTTGTCTATCATGGAGCATCCTGCAGATGTTGGATGTTGTCTATCATGGTGCATCCTGCAGATGTTGGATGTTGTCTATCATGGTGCATCCTGCAGATGTTGGATGTTGTCTATCATGGTGCATCCTGCAGATGTTGGATGTTGTCTATCATGGTGCATCCTGCAGATGTTGGATGTTGTCTATCATGGTGCATCCTGCAGATGTTGGATGTTGTCTATCATGGTGCATCCTGCAGATGTTGGATGTTGTCTATCATGGTGCATCCTGCGGATGTTGGATGTTGTCTATCATGGTGCATCCTGCAGATGTTGGATGTTGTCTATCATGGTGCATCCTGCAGATGTTGGATGTTGTCTATCATGGTGCATCCTGCGGATGTTGGATGTTGTCTATCATGGTGCATCCTGCGGATGTTGGATGTTGTCTATCATGGTGCATCCTGCAGATGTTGGATGTTGTCTATCATGGTGCATCCTGCAGATGTTGGATGTTGTCTATCATGGTGCATCCTGCAGATGTTGGATGTTGTCTATCATGGTGCATCCTGCAGATGTTGGATGTTGTCTATCATGGTGCATCCTGCAGATGTTGGATGTTGTCTATCATGGTGCATCCTGCAGATGTTGGATGTTGTCTATCATGGTGCATCCTGCAGATGTTGGATGTTGTCTATCATGGTGCATCCTGCAGATGTTGGATGTTGTCTATCATGGTGCATCCTGCAGATGTTGGATGTTGTCTATCATGGTGCATCCTGCAGATGTTGGATGTTGTCTATCATGGTGCATCCTGCAGATGTTGGATGTTGTCTATCATGGTGCATCCTGCAGATGTTGGATGTTGTCTATCATGGTGCATCCTGCAGATGTTGGATGTTGTCTATCATGGTGCATCCTGCAGATGTTGGATGTTGTCTATCATGGTGCATCCTGCAGATGTTGGATGTTGTCTATCATGGTGCATCCTGCAGATGTTGGATGTTGTCTATCATGGTGCATCCTGCAGATGTTGGATGTTGTCTATCATGGTGCACTAAGATTCATAACTGGTTGTGATTATCGTACCCACCACTGCACCCTGTATTCACTGGTTAACTGGACATCATTAACTTCACGCAGACTCTTCCACTGGTACATTTTCATCTTTAAATCACTTCTTGGTCTGCTGCCCTCATACATCTCCTCCTACATGTCTTTGCGTGAGTGCAGCTACAGTGTGCGCTCTCAGGACATGATTACCTGCAGTGTTCCGTCAGTGAGGACTGAACTTGGAAAAAGGGCCTTCTCCTACTCCGCTCCTGCTTCATGGAATATCTTACAAAAAGATCTGAAGCTCTCGACCTTGACCTCTAAGTGACGTCAAACATTTTGTAAGTTCATGGAAAACCCATCACAGACATGTTCCTGTTTTTAGTTTTCTACATTGCTTTACAACCCAGCTGTTTTTTCTCTCTCACTACTTTTCCTCTTGATTGATTGTCTGTTTGGTTGCTTTTTTGTTTTGATTGTTTTGATATGTAAAAAACCCCCAAAAGAGACACTTAAATTTCTATACCTATGTCTATTTTATGACTGTCTGTTGTTGTTTTTGTTACTCATTGTTGTCATCACTGTTAAAATCAGGTGTCTTGTAAATGAGCCAGTGGGACTAACCTGTAGAAATAAAGGTTGAGTGAGTTACTAAACGAGGCAAAGTTGTTTCCGTGTAACGAGTGTCAAACCTGATGTGCGCTGACCTCATCAAACTAAATGTCCTGTCGTCATAATTCTCCAGTTGGTGATTGAAGGTCCAGCACCATCACTGATGGAGCCAGGCCTGTCGTTATTTTGTCTTCTTTGCTCTTTTTCTACGTTTTGCCTTGAAATGAAACTCTGCCAACATCCAGAGATCCTTCAAAGCTTTTACAGAAGACCTGCAGGAATCTGATGAAAAGGATCAATATTTGTTGCCAACCACTTGATAACGTGAAACTCGTAGTGAAAGATTTCAGCTTTATTTCTTCTCGTTTTGATGATAACTTACAGAGAATGACGAACCAAAACTCAGAATGCCTTGAGAAGAATGTTCTCAACATTTCATATTGCTCAACACATCTTTTGTAGGATGTATTGTTTTATTCAGCATTGATGGGTTTGTGGCCCCTCCCAGGTGCAGCTCCATCAGACCCTGTCCAGCCAGTATGTGATCCGGACTCAGCCCTCCAACATCTGCCTGTCCACGCTGGAGTGTGCTGCTGTGGCCTTGTCCATCCTGGAGCAGGACCACGACATCCTGGAGGTCATTTTACAACGAGCTCTTTTAGTTTTCTCACATTTGACAAATCACGGTTTTATTTATCAGAGCTTTTCCTGCAAAAATGTTATGTAATGTTCTCTGCTGAGCGTTTGTTGCTGACAGCTGCTGAAAAGGTTTGCGTTGAATTTGAACAGATGAAAGCAGCAACATTTAGAACAGAAAGGAGAAAAACTGCAGAAATGTGGAGAAAAGCTGAAATGAGCAGAATGAGCTAAAATAGACAGACAGGCTGAAATAGATGAGAAAATAGATGAGAAAAGCAAAAACAGTTTAACGGAAAGAAGCTGAAAGGATCAGAATACAGTTGAAACGAGCTTAAATAAATTGAGTATAAAAATAACTGACCTTTGACCTCCCGACCCTAACATGAACATGAATCATTGTCAGCTGGAGGAAGCTGGAGTTATTTAAACTCATGGATGTTCTGTGTGGTGAAATGTTGGTGAAGGCAGACTGTTAGGAAATGTCTCACCAGCATCACTGACATCATAATCAGCAGCAGCTGTCAATCAATCACTAGAGCGTGATAACACATTTTTGAAGATAAATAATTATTTCCCGACTCAAAAACTTCACTTTGTTTTCTGTAACTACAGAAGATCATGAAATGTGATCACATCATATTGTCAACTTTTGAATAAAGCCCTATTCACACTAGCCTGGCCCTCGCCATTCCTACGCAGCTCCGCTCAATTCTCATTTCCCTTCACTGCTGGGTCTGGCATTTCTCCCATCCACAAGGATGTCTCCGGTAGGTTTTGACCGGACCAATCAGAGAACAGAAGGCGGAGTTTTGAACGACGTCGACTGACGTCGTCATTCAAAATGGCTGCCGCCACGAAGGAATTTTCAATAAAACAAGGTAAAAAACTATTATTTCTCTGCTGAGAAAAAATAGATTTCATAGCTGACGTTATATCAGAAGTGTTCCTGAGCAATCAGAGAGCAGAAGGCGGAGTTTTGAACGATGTCGACTGACGTCGTCATTCAAAATGGCTGCCGCCACGAACGAATTTTCATCAAAACAAGGTAAAAAACTATTATTTCTCTGCTGAGAAAAAATATAGTTCATAGCTGACGTTATATCAGAAGTGTTCCTGAGCTTAACAGTTCCTAAATCAATTCACGAAATGGTCAAATCTGCTGGATATTAAATAGTTTCGGTTTGATATTTTCCAAACAGCCTCGGGTGCGCTACGAAAATAAATGATAAAAAATCGAATTTTATCTCAAATGTTTCATCTAGGCCAACAGTCAGTAAATTAAAGACATATAATTACACACTGGTGGCAGAAAAAATATCCACCGAGTGGTTTCTGAGCAATTTATCTGATAGCCTGGACCTCGCCAGGCTAAACTAACAAAACTCCGCCTTCTGTTCTCTGATTGGTCCATTCAAAAATCTAACGGAGAAATCGTTGTCTATGGGAGAGATGCCAGACCCTAGTCCAAAGCGAAGTGAAGGACATGGGTCTGGTATCAACCAGGCTATATTCACACAGGATCAGTTTTACCTCGGGACCACGTGTAATAAATAAATTACTCCCAACGTCTGCTTTTTATGTGGCGCATTCACACAGGATAACCAAAGCCTGAGATTTAGTTGAAATTTACGGACATTTTCCGGATATGATGTTAACGCGCTGCGTTGTCACGACCGGGCCGGTCCATATAATGTGCGGGCCAGGCCTGACTCGGGCTTTGATGTGGTTTTATGAATCGGCACAAAGAAAGCTAAAGAATGCACAATACAGTATAAAACTGTGTTAATGTACTTGTTGAGGAGGAGGCAGGTCCGACCAGCCAGTAAAAAAAAAAAAGCTCAGATGGACAGCTGTCATCGTCCGCTGACCCACTGAAATGGACTTGCGGCCTGTCCAGGGTGGTGTCCCCCGCCTCTCGCACAGTGATGGCTGGACATGGGCACCAGCGACTCCCGCTACCTGTAAAGGAAAAAGAGAGTAAATATAAAGGATGGATGGATGGATGAGTTGGCGCGTCTCCGCACCCACCTCCTGTCATCTGCGGTGAAGGAAGTAACAGCATAAAAGCCGAAGCAAAAAAAACAAAAAACAAAAAAAGCTGAAGCTAGCAGCGCGTTCATTTACAATAACCTTGTTCTATATTTGTCCAAATGACCCGTTGCTGTCCAAATCACAGCGATGCCTAGTCACATTGGATTAGTTTTATCACAGGACCTCGGAGTTCGGCAAAATATAGTAGGTAATGTGTGGGGGAATTTTTACTTTACGAACTACTGACATGGTCGATTCGCACGGGATTAGCAACACAGAATATCTGCGTAATTATTACAAATAGCATGTGGTCCCTAGGTAAAACTAATCCTGTGCGAATAGAGCGTAAGACAATTTGAAGAACGTGTAACTTTATGACTACAGTAGTCCCTCGTTTATCGCGGGTGTTTGGGACCACGCTCACCTGCGATAAGTGAAAAATTGTGAAGTAGGGATACGGTAGTCCAGGTTCAGTTTGTAGTAGACACGTATTGTCCACTAGTATGTAGGAATGTGAGGCAGTTTAACCTGCTCACAACCTTAATTACTTATTCAAGACTAGTTCAAGTTCAAGATAGTAATTATTCATTTATTCACAGATTCTCTTCTTTTTGGGTTAAACAAATATCTTATGTGACCAGATGAGATATGTAATGTGACATGAGACGTTATTGTATTTGACCCATCAAGGAAATGCGGTCATTTATTTAACAGATCATTAAAATAACATCATAACATGTACACTTGATTGATTGATTTGCTTTCCCATAAGTTGACATCAAACAGGTGGAAATCACGTGTCTGTAATTTCTACTAAATTGACGTGTATTTAAGGAACAACAGATCAAGTAATGAGATTGTAATTTACTTATATCTGAAGGCGCTTTTAACTTAATGTTGCTGGCAAGATAGGAAAAGGAGGAAAAGAGAGAGGGGTACCTGTAGTTATCTTGAGTGAGTTTCAACCAGAAATGACACGCTCTCCGTGTGACAGCCAGCTAAACGCAGGTCTGCTTTAGTAAACATCGACGACTCTTTACCTTGCAAGACTGTCAGTAAAGATTGGAGCTTTGCTTGACGTCCAAGAGGAGGTCAGTCTGTTTACCTTTGCAGCGTCTTCTGCGTCCGCCTTTGATCGACTGAAGTAGCGGCAGTTCGGTTGATTTTCAAAATAAAATATTCCTCCGAAGGAAATTTTATTCAAAGGTTCTGAGCTTTGAGCTCGTTCAGATTTTACAGTGGCATACTGTAAATCCTTAGCTG
Organism: Garcialebias charrua; assembly: GCA_038048925.1. NCBI lineage: Eukaryota > Metazoa > Chordata > Actinopteri > Cyprinodontiformes > Rivulidae > Garcialebias > Garcialebias charrua. The sequence continues at coordinate 11,285 of JBBPBX010054438.1, read as the reverse complement.
AGGAAGAAGATCTTTGGCTCATGGTCTACGTCCAACAGCTCAAGAAAGTCTCATCTGAACTCTCCAACAGACTGAAAAGTTCAAGGAAGTTAAAGCTTTTAAAGAGAGCTTGACTTCCGTGTACTTTTTCCATCCCGATTGGTTAGCAAGACTCAATCAATGTAACCTACAGTCGAGGCAGTCCCACGTGCACAGGCTGCAGCCAGACCTGCTGACAACACAGTCTCTGTACGACCCAGACACCATCCAACTACACAAGTTGGATCCTGCTATCAACTCCATGATACTGAATGAAATATTTTTACCACAAAAAAAAACCGTTTTTTTTTTAGAGCTGTCTCAACCTGAAATAAAAATATCTGATTTAAAGGATTTTCATATTTTTATTTGAACGTTTTGAGGGTTTTTTGTTTATAAACCCTACAAGTTTTTTAAAATTGACTAATTATTTTACGGTAATTTAAAATTTGCTCTATTAGTCCTCTGAGTCAACATGCACATTCTCCTCTGTTCTCCAGAGCTCAGAAGTGATGCTTGGTTCTGTTGGCCCAGTCAGAGGGGTTCTGGACCCCATCCTCTGCAGAGTCGGACCTCGGTCTGCTCTTCCTCTTCTAAAACAAATCATGATCACCCTCTTCATCATTAAAGTCCTCTCTGTCTCACTCAGACTGTTTTTCTCCTTCATGATACTTTCTGAAGATTCTGAGAGGTTCTGACCCAGTGGCTCCGTCCTCCTCTGGGTCTGCAGCTCTGCCTCATGTTCAACAATTATCTCATTGTTTTGACTCAAACCCATGAAAACTGACTAAACCCTAAACGACACCCAAACACACTAAATCTCACAGATCTCTCAGACCTCGTGACTCCCTCCCGCTCTCGCTGTGACTTGATCTGCGCTGAACTCCATTCAACTTCCGCCTCTTTTTCTTCTTCCTGTACATTTTTTGGCATGTGACAAATAACTTTGATCCTCTGTCAGAAAGGATGGGGGAGGTTGTTTATCTGTTGGGTGGGGTGTGGGAGGTGAAGGTGGAGGCTGATGGGGGTGTTTGTCTTTGCTGCAGCCTCTCGCTCTAATGCTACGTCCTGACCAAATAGCGTTTCAACTTCAAAAAAGCTCGTCACGCACGCAAGTGGACGCACTGGACCCAGTGGTGTCCTGACCAGAACGAGAAGCTGCGGCGGTGTGGCGGCGGGGTGTGTGGGAGGAGCTTACCGGTACACCGAGTTCCTCACTGCACTCCGCCAGGCAAGGAGCTTTTTATTTCTGTCTCTGTGGAGCAGACTTGACTTGTCGCGAACACACAGCTACAATGAGTTTCTCTTCCATAGTACACGACTTCGCGGGTTTTTTCTGTGTCCCACAAACAATACGTCGCATAGTTGCACAATGGTTTCCGCGTCACATAGGGACTCTCCCCCTCTCTTCTCCCCCCGACTCTCCCTGATCAACCAATCAGGGAGAGTTGAACGGCGTTTGAACGGCGAAAACTTCAGCAATGATCAACGCGTGCTTTGGAGGCTGAAGCGGGTTCACGTGCACGGAAAACGCTTTCCAGCACGCTCAACACGCATGTGGCGTGACGCCCGATGCCAAGACGCGCCTGGAGGCGCGTCCCCCATTGACTTTGCATGTAAGCTGGACGCTCCTGCCGTTGAAAACGCGTTTGGTCAGGATGTGGCATTAGACTCTTCAGCTGTTACGATGGTTTTCAGAAAAACATGAGAGGTTCAGTGTCTTGCCCAGGGATATTTCAGCATGTGGCTACTGGTGGATTCGAATCCCCAACTGTTGCATTGGAGGACGACTGCTCTAACCACTTAACCACCGCTGCCCATGGGAACATACAATGATGGCAACACAGAGCACTTATAAAAATCAAAAGTTATTGAGAAGGTAGGCTGTATGCAGCAATTAACTTCAACAGATCCCCACATGTAATTGGCTGAACTATGAATTTAATAAGCACTGACGGACATATTTCTGATTAAACCTCGCCGGATCGACATCCTGTCAGAGCTTAGAGACATGAGGAGTGTTCAATAAAAAGTTTGAAACAACTGGAAAATCACAACCATGTCTAAAGTGCCTTCCTTACTCAATGTATCAAACCACTTGGCATTAAATAAAACGTTCCAAGTGATCCATATATGGTTTCCATCTTAGAGATCTGTATATTATAGCAAGTTATTTTACCCTGTTTAGATCCAAACACAGCTCTACTATTTAATAACAAAAAATAAAATTCATATACTTTTTTTCTCTCTCCGGCAAGTGTTATTAGACTTACCATTTAGAAAGGAGTTCACTGGGAAATCTGAATATTTGTCCTTTTTCTGTGATTTCCAGGTTTTGTTGAGACCTCTGAAAGCGTTGTGCTCCTTCCAGCTGCAGCACGGAGCTCAAGTTCATCACAGCAAAGAGCATCTCCTGCGGACCGGCATGTACGACAAACCCATGCCCAAGAACAAGCGCAAGATCAAGAGGATGGAGAAGCTCATAACGGACCACAACATCTGCCCAAGATGACGAAGACACTGACGGACTGTCATCAGCATACAAACGTTCAAATAGCTGAACTTTACAGAACATTCTTCTGGAAGATAATTTATATTTTTGTATTTTTCTTCAGTTCTCACAGCAATGTAAATTAGATTTCTAATATCTGTTAGTAATAAAAATGAATTGTTTCAAAATGTCATAATGTAGAAAGTAGCTTCTTACGTTTGAAATGGGTTATTAGATTCATGGGTTTGTTTAGTAAAATCTACGAAGATAAAACTTAAATGTGTAGGAGTTATAAAATATTGTAGGAGAAACGATGTAAATAATGTCTAATGTAAAAGGAATAATGTGATGGGAAGATGGAAGGAGTACTGTGAGGAGCTAATGAACGAAGAGAATGAAAGAGAAGAGTAGAGGTCATAGAAAGTGAACTTGGAAGTGAGAGGGAAGCTCTGAAAAAAGGTTTTCTTTTTTTTATCTGCCCTATTTGTTTCACTACAAAGACCCTGTTCTGGATGTAGGTCATCAATGGAACTTGAGATGCCACTTGTTGTTATTTATTATTTTTTTCATTTTAGCCACGTTTTTTTATTTACTTTGAGTGCATACCCTCATTTCAGAATTTCATATAACGCTAAATATATATTTTTTTCATTCAACCTTTATTTAGTCAGGTAAATCTTTTGAACCTCAAGGGCTCATTTACGAAAGCGACCTGCTAAAACTAAAGAACAATGAACAGCAGTGGTATAATTTCCTTAAACAATAAACAATAAACAAACAAACAATAAACAATAGAAAACAAAAGAGAGAAAAAAAATATATATATGTGTAACTACTTGAGTAAACTCTTTCAAACTACAGCATTCAGTGAAGTTCAGCAAAACTCTTTTTTTTATTTATTATTAGCACTCTTAAATTTAAACATAATTAAGTGAATTAAACAGAAACGCATTAAAAACTTTAAAGTTCATGTTCGATTATTCAGGTTAAAAAGAAATCCAACAAAGTTACTTCAGATCCTCTGGACTTTTTTTGTGTGTTTAAACTATTTTAACCTCATTAAAACTGATGATTAGTCTCCTGGGGATGTTGTACATGATTTTGTAAGCTGCAGAGAAGTCGCCTTTGAAGTACTGCGCATGCGAGTTTTGAGTCGACCGGGGACGATCCGCCATTTTTGTCGGCAGCCCATTGTTCGCTCAGAAGCTAATAGCGGTGTCATAGCAGCTCACATTTCCAATCGTGTCACGGACAGCTGCCCACGACACTCGTGGACTTGCTCACCAGGTCGCGACTTGTTTTCGAGCAGCGCGTGAGGCAGAATGGACGACGAGCAGCCCAAAACCCTGTAAGCGTTTCTGCGTTCCAGTTAGCACAACAACTGTTAGCCGCGCTCAATAAAACACAAACATCTTTTCTGGGAAATATTTAACTTTTGTCCTCTCCATGTTTTGTATATACTGATAAACTACCTTCTTAATTGAAACCGAGAGCAATGTAATGATTTAAGTTTTGGTTAAATCAATTGAATAGCTGCCTGATCGATGCTAAAGCTAGCGAGCTAGCTGGTTCCGGAAAGATCTAGTTTTAGTCTGCAGAAGTCCAGCTGGTTTCATCTGTTTCTAAAAATATTAAAGATGTTTCTTCCGCGGAGAAGTGTTGCTGGCTGCGAGGTGGAAAATACTGAAGCAGAGAGTTTTATTTGACATTCTTTGTTAGTGGAGGCCTTACACTACAGAAGGCCCCAAGCTACTCCAGAAAGACCAGTTATCACTTACAATAATTTATAAAGTTAATATGAGGTGTATCACTGTCATAATAATTCATGAAGTTAATAGGTGTATCACTGTCACAATAATTTATAAAGTTAATATGAGGTGTGTCACTGTCATATTAATTCATAAAGTTAATGTTCATAAAGTTAAAATTCATAAAGTTAATGTTCATAAAGTTAAAATTCATAAAGTTAATATGAGGTGTATCACTGTCACAATAATTTATAAAGTTAATATGAGGTGTGTCACTGTCATATTAATTCATAAAGTTAATATGAGGTGTATCACTCACAATAATTTATAAAGTTAATATGAGGTGTATCACTCACAATAATTTATAAAGTTAATATGAGGTGTGTCACTGTCATAATAATTCATAAAGTTAATATGAGGTGTATCACTGTCATATTAATTCATAAAGTTAATATGAGATAAGAGAGATAAGAGAACTTTTATTAACATTGCACAAGTTTACCAGTACAGCGTAAATATGTACACACAGTCATCCTCAAGGCGGCGAGTGTGTGAAGCTGCTGCCACAGACCACATGAGACATTATGTCACATTATGTTCTTTCAGCGCGGCCTCTCCCATCCGTGTCGGGATGAAGGTCAAAGGTGTGAAAACAGGAAAGAAACCATGAGGGTCGCAGCATTGATATTAAAAAATATGTATCACATTTTGTCTTACACAAAGACACCATGTGTGACAGAAAAAACTATACCAAAGAAGCACATTTAAGACAATCACATGTTGCATTGAGGACGGAGCAGTGAGACGGTCCATGCGCTCCTTTTCAGATTAGCCAGAGTTCTGATGATGACGTGATCAGCCAGCCTTATCTGTCTCAGAAGGCACAGTACAGTTCTCCGGGGGGGTTGCGATAGAAGCTTCATATTCTTCAGTTGCTCCACTCTGGAGATTTTTGCAGACAGCCTGTCCAGGCTGTCAGGGAGTCAGATTAGATTAGCATGTTTTATCTTTAGGGCAGGCTCACAGTGTTCTTTCTGTGGCCTTGAGTCCCGGTGGCCGTTGGAATCCAATACACTCCAAATTATGGGAACTTTTCACCGACCCGAGCTATGAATCAGCCTCCAGATGTGCTGCACACGAGTCCCGACCTTACCGGTGGTCTGCAATCCTCTGTTGCATCCACTTTGCGGATCAGCTCATAAAGCAGTTGGTTCTTCGATGTCACAGCTCGGATCATACTCTCTGCTTTTCCGATAGAAGAGAACTCCACACAGCCAAAAAGCAGAGCACCTGCTATCATAAATCCAATTATGAATATATCCACATCCTCGACAGAAAGCACGTCCAGACATAACATCTTCCCCTCCTTCCAGGAATCCATGATATGCCCAGCTAGATGCGACTGCAAAGGACAATCCGGTTCCCCAGGACCGGAACGGTTCGTTGAAAAAAAATTATCAATAGAGTTAACAGCACACGAAACCAGATCCATCGAGAGTTTACGTTCGAGCGAGCGCTGAAAAAATAAAAACTGCAGACAAGACAAAAGTGGCAAAGCAGGGAGAGGAAAACTCAGGAGGGAAGGAAGAAAGCTGCTGCTCCGCCGAGAGCCGGAAGGAGAAAAAATAAAAAATAAAATATATGAGGTGTGTCACTGTCACAATAATTCATAAAGTTAATACTGTATAAGGTGTGTCACTGTCATAATAATTTATAAAGTGAATATGAGGTGTGTCACTGTCATAATAATTCATAAAGTTAATATGAGGTGTTTCACTGTCACAATAATTTATAAAGTTAATATGAGGTGTGTCACTGTCACAATAATTCATAAAGTTAATATGAGTTGTGTCACTGTCACAATAATTCATAAAGTTAATATGAGGTGTGTCACTGTCATATTAATTCATAAAGTTAATATGAGGTGTGTCACTGTCATATTATTTCATAAAGTTAATATGAGGTGTATCACACAATAATTTATAAAGTTAATATGAGGTGTTTCACTGTCACAATAATTTATAAAGTTAATATGAGGTGTGTCACTGTCACAATAATTCATAAAGTTAATATGAGGTGTGTCACTGTCATAATAATTCATAAAGTTAATATGAGGTGTGTCACTGTCACAATAATTCATAAAGTTAATATGAGGTGTGTCACTGTCACAATAATTCATAAAGTTAATATGAGGTGTGTCACTGTCATAATAATTCATAAAGTTAATATGAGGTGTGTCACTGTCATATTAATTCATAAAGTTAATATGAGGTGTATCACACAATAATTTATAAAGTTAATATGAGGTGTGTCATTTTCATAATAATTCGTAAAGTTAATATGAGGTGTGTCACTGTCATAATAATTTATAAAGTTAATATGAGGTGTGTCACTGTCATAATAATTTATAAAGTTAATATGAGGTGTGTCACTGTCATAATAATTCATAAAGTTAATATGAGGTGTGTCACTGTCATAATAATTCATAAAGTTAATATGAGGTGTATCACTGTCACAATAATTTATAAAGTTAATATGAGGTGTGTCACTGTCATAATAATTTATAAAGTTAATATGAGGTGTATCACTGTCATATAATTCATAAAGTTAATATGAGGTGTGTCACTGTCATATTAATTCATAAAGTTAATATGAGGTGTGTCACTGTCACAATAATTTATAAAGTTAATATGAGGTGTATCACTGTCACAATAATTTATAAAGTTAATATGAGGTGTGTCACTGTCACAATAATTTATAAAGTTAATATGAGGTGTATCACTGTCACAATAATTTATAAAGTTAATATGAGGTGTTTCACTGTCACAATAATTTATAAAGTTAATATGAGGTGTATCACTGTCACAATAATTTATAAAGTTAATATGAGGTGTATCACTGTCACAATAATTTATAAAGTTAATATGAGGTGTATCACTGTCACAATAATTTATAAAGTTAATATGAGGTGTGTCACTGTCATATTAATTTATAAAGTTAATATGAGGTGTATCACTGTCACAATAATTTATAAAGTTAATATGAGGTGTGTCACTGTCACACTAATTTATAAAGTTAATATGAGGTGTGTCACTGTCATATTAATTTATAAAGTTAATATGAGGTGTATCACTGTCACAATAATTTATAAAGTTAATATGAGGTGTGTCACTGTCACAATAATTTATAAAGTTAATATGAGGTGTGTCACTGTCACAATAATTTATAAAGTTAATATGAGGTGTATCACTGTCACAATAATTTATAAAGTTAATATGAGGTGTATCACTGTCACAATAATTTATAAAGTTAATATGAGGTGTATCACTGTCACAATAATTTATAAAGTTAATATGAGGTGTGTCACTGTCACAATAATTTATAAAGTTAATATGAGGTGTATCACTGTCACAATAATTTATAAAGTTAATATGAGGTGTATCACTGTCACAATAATTTATAAAGTTAATATGAGGTGTATCACTGTCACAATAATTTATAAAGTTAATATGAGGTGTATCACTGTCACAATAATTTATAAAGTTAATATGAGGTGTGTCACTGTCACAATAATTTATAAAGTTAATATGAGGTGTGTCACTGTCATATTAATTTATAAAGTTAATATGAGGTGTATCACTGTCACAATAATTTATAAAGTTAATATGAGGTGTATCACTGTCACAATAATTTATAAAGTTAATATGAGGTGTATCACTGTCACAATAATTTATAAAGTTAATATGAGGTGTATCACTGTCACAATAATTCATAAAGTTAATATGAGGTGTGTCACTGTCACAATAATTTATAAAGTTAATATGAGGTGTATCACTGTCACAATAATTTATAAAGTTAATATGAGGTGTTTCACTGTCACAATAATTTATAAAGTTAATATGAGGTGTATCACTGTCACAATAATTTATAAAGTTAATATGAGGTGTATCACTGTCACAATAATTTATAAAGTTAATATGAGGTGTATCACTGTCACAATAATTTATAAAGTTAATATGAGGTGTCACTGTCACAATAATTTATAAAGTTAATATGAGGTGTGTCACTGTCACAATAATTTATAAAGTTAATATGAGGTGTCACTGTCACAATAATTTATAAAGTTAATATGAGGTGTGTCACTGTCACAATAATTTATAAAGTTAATATGAGGTGTATCACTGTCACAATAATTTATAAAGTTAATATGAGGTGTGTCACTGTCACAAAATTCAAAAAGTTAATATGAGGTGTGTCACTGTCATAATTGTAATAATATAGAAGGGGGTCAGTTTTACTGCCTTACCTATACACTAGATGTAAAAATTAGCAGGTTTTGACCCGACACAAATTATAAATAATTCACGGGTTCTCACTTTTTCAGATTAACTTGTAAATCTGTGACTAGCTGATGAGATGTAAAAGACATGAAACATTAATTTATGTTAAAACAGCAGAGCTGTATCATTTAAGTAACAAATCATTAAATTACATCACAACATATGCACATGGCTTGATCGAAGAATTTCCTATAAATTTACTTCAGCAGATGAAATCACGCGGCCGTAACTTCTAGGTACAACAGAACAAAGTTATGGGTCTTAGGCTACGTTCACACTTTAGGCAAATCCGACCCAAATCCGATTTTTTTTGCCCCATCTGACCCAAATCCGATTTTTTTGCCCCATCTGACCCAAATCTGATTTTTTTGCCCCATCTGACCCATATCCGATTTTTTTATGACAGTCTGAACGCAACAAATCCAATGTTTTCAAATCCGACCCAGGCCGTTTCAGTATGTGGTTTTAAATCGGATATATACAGGTAGTCCCCGATTTACGAGCGAGTTCCGTTACAACGAGGCGCTCGTAAACCGGAAATCTCGTAATTTGGAACGGCCGCCACGTGTCTCGTAAGTCCGGAATTTCGCTCGTAAATTGGAACGGTTTTGCTAGCGCGACTACGAACACTCGTTTTTCATCGAAAAACTGCTTATGAGTGCATAAAAATGATCGGAAACGTGTGTCCACATGTTTAGCTAACGAACTGTGGTGAAAAAACACAGAAAAACTCAGTATTTTTTGCGTTTTTTCAAAAAATTCGCCAGCTCGTAAGTCCGGAACCTCGTAGATCAGAGCGCTCGTAAATCGGGGACTACCTGTATCTGATGTTTTCAAAGCGACTGCAGTGTGAATGCTCATGTGACTGACATCTGACTTTTGCAGAACTGTGCGGCTCATTTAATTGAGCCCGCGCGTGTTTGTACAGACAGAGGGGACACGCAGCTCAGAGCGGGGTGGGGGCGAGGGGGGGGACGAGCTCTCTGTACTTGCACTGTGACAGACGCACACACCACTCGCTCGCTTTCTTCTCAGTTTTTGCCTTTAATCATTTGGATGTTTAGCTTTCCCCGATTGGAGAACAACTTCAAAATTACGAACACACACTGAAAACTGTTGCGCACGTCCATGTTTACTTCCTCAAACACAGGGTGCTGTGTCAGCGTCAGGACAAAAACAAGCGACCAGCCCCATGAAAACAAGCCCAAACAAGCAACTCGCAGCCTGCGTGTCACGTCACGCAGGCTGAGACATGAGCCGCAGCGCGGATCCAAAAGAGGCGTGGAGCAGAAACAGCTCATTTTTAATATTTCCTCACAACTACAGCTGCACTGATCAGCGCGCTATGTTTTCTTCTGCGCATGCGGGTCACTTCTGCAACGTAGAGCGTTCACACTGGAGTCATGCAGGTCTGATGCAGGTCGCATTTAAAATGTAGTGTGAACGTTCACACCAAAAGATCGGATAAAAAAAAAATCGGAATTGAGCATTAAGAACTGCAGTGTGAACGTAACCTTAGTATAACTTATCTCTGCAGGCACTTTAGCTTAAGTTTGTTACTGGTTAGAATAAAAAGAAAGTTTAGGAGGAAGAATGGAAGGTAAGATGGAGGGAGTGAGGAGAGATAATATCTTGACGTGAGTTTAACCAGGAAACATGAGAGTTCCTCGGCGGTTTCCGCTCGACTTCGGTCCCGACGTTTTACCTGTGTGAAGATTCTTGGTCTCTGCCCCGGTAAACTAGTCCCAGCCTTACGTGCACGAACCGTCCGTTCTGCTACGGTTTACAGGCGACCAGCGTCCATCTTACAGCGGCTTGCTCAAGTCTGCTTCCACCTCACCGGGGTAACAGCCTCAGTTCTGGTTTGGTTTTTCAAGATAAAGGATTCCTTGAAGGAATTTCATTAAAGCAGAGCTTTTTACAGCTCAAAGTGAATTTATAACTTTATAACCAGAAAATACTGTATGTAAGTTTAGGGACAGGACTAGATAAGCCATTGCTTCTTCCTGTTCCCTTTTTGAACATTTTTGTTTTGTTTCCAGAATATTTTGGTGGAAATATTTACCGTATTTTCTGGTGTATAGGTCGCACCGGTGTATAGGTCGCATTGTCCAATTATCACCAATAGATTGGAAAAATCCCTAAATAGGTCGCACCTACGTTTAGCTCTGCTGCAAATGTCTGCCACAGGAGCGCACAGCAAGGCTTTTAAGAAGATTAACACTTAAAAACAATTATTTGTTTGATAAAAATTATAGCAAATATGTGTCTGAGCTGAACTTTTCCTTAATAAATGAACGTAATTGTGAAATGAGCTGGATTTAAAAATGTGTTTCGCCGAAAGTGATAAGTCATATATAGGTCGCACCGGTGTATAGGTCGCAGGCCTTGAAAAACATAAAAAGGTGCGACCTATACACCGGAAAATACGGTATATTTTTATTTGTTTATGGTTTTCTTTAAAAAAAAATTACCGTTCAAAATGAAATAAATAAATCAAAAACCTGTTTTAAACAAAAAACAAATGAGTACACACAACAATAAACATTCATATGAAATCATATAAAATGAAAAGTATATAAAAGATGTGATATAAAACAAAACAAAAACATGCTACATTATGAAACAGTGTAAGATACTAAAACAGGAACTTGTCAAAGCCATCTTTATCATTTATTCTTGTACCTT
>JBBPBX010054437.1:0-23472 GCA_038048925.1 Garcialebias charrua | reverse complement strand
TAAGTCAATTGTAAAAAAGAAATTTAAGCTTAATAAAACATTGTTGGAAACACCAACATGTGTGTTAGAGTTTATTAATTTTCAACCACCCAAATTATTATCTAAAATATACAAAAAATTGTCTAGGATCGATGACTCGATAGCACTACCTGTTGAAAAATGGGAGTCAGATTTATCAATCAACTTTGAACAAAAAATTTGGTCTCAAGTATGTTCAAATACTTTTAAATTGACTAGAATCTCCAATTTACAATTAATACAATATAAGGTTCTCTATAGAGTACATTATACAGGGGAGCGAATGTTTAAGATGGGCTTTATACCATCTAACAAGTGCTCACAGTGCATAAGTAATACACCTGATGATTATATTCACGCGCTCTGGTTCTGTCCACCCGTTCAGAGGTTCTGGGTACAGGTATGTGAAGACTTGTCTAAATGTTTGAAAATTAATATCCCACTCTCTCCATCTGTTTGCTTATTGGGTATCTTTGAAGATGTTATACTAGAAAAAAATACATCCTATATGCTTTTCACTGCCTTATGCATCGCAAAGAAAACCATACTCGTAAATTGGAAAAATAAAAATAATCTTAGCATTAATCAGTATAAAAATCTTCTGTTAGATCATATTAGTCTTGAAACAGCATCTGCCGACACATTGGATCAACCTATTTGGCATTCTTTGATCGGCTCCGTTACGTAGTGAGGGTGGGGGGTCTGGGATGTGGCCTTGTGGGGCATTGGGACTGGAGGGGGGGGAGGTTGGGGTTTGGGGCGCCGGGGGGTTAGGGCTGCTTGGGCGGGGAGGACCTTGTCTTCGACCTGGGGAGGACCGGGGGGGGTTCTGGGGGATATCTACTGGGGGCGGCATGCGGGCCCTCGGGTGGTCGGTGGCGGCGGTCATGGGTCGCCGGTCGGTGACCCGGCTGTGCTGGGGTGGTTTCGGGGTGGGTGCCGGGGGCTTGGGACTCTGGGGGCGTGTCGTCCCCGGGCTTGGGCCTGGTGGGGGTCGGGGGTCTTGGGCTCTGGCGGGCGGGTCGCCGGGCTATGGGCTGGCTGGCGCTCTGGTGCCCGGCTCTGGCCGGGGGCTCTCGGCTCGCTGGTGGGTTGGGGTTCATATGCTGGGGGGTGGGTGTCTGGGGGCGTGACTGGTGGCCAATGGGAGGGGGCGGGCAAACCCAGCCTGGGTGTCTAATGTGTTATGTGTTCTGAAAGTTGTTAATATGAAGGGTGGGTATAGTATTTCTTCTGGGGTGGGGATTAAGTGGATGTCCTGGATGATGGTCTTGGACTATACTTGGCCGGTGTGCGGGCCCCGGTTGGGGCCTGTTCTTGGTGCTTCCTGGCTCTGTCGACGGTTGGGCGGGCGCTCTTGGCCGTGCCGTCCATGTGGGATTTTGTGTCCTCTTGGACGGCGGGCTGACTGCGGTTCGCAGGGGTCGTGGCGGCCCTGGTGGGTGTGGGCTGTTGGTTCTGCTGTTGGCGACCCTCGGGGCCGTGTCCCTCTCTGGTCTTGGCTCAATGTCCTGGCGGTCGGAGAGGTGTTTCCTTTACCTCACTCCTTGGGTGGACCTTGGCGAGCTGGGGGGGTAAGCAGGGTCAGCGGGGGAGCTGACTCGCTGTGGGAGCACTGTTCCTGCAGATATTTTTCTCCCCATCCCTCAACACGCACCTCCGCCCTCTTCATCTTAAATTAATACATGTAGGGAATTTGGGTCTCGGGTGTGCTGCAATGGTTTTACATCTCTGTTGTTAAGAGCACCTGGGACTCAATTTTATATACACTTTAGACATTCATTCATAAACATCTTCATAAAAGTCACATATAGGGAATGGAGTGAGCACTATGGCTATGGGTGGCGGGATGACATCAATCTCGCCCCCATGCCTATGCTCACTCAACATTATGCATCTAGACAATTAGGGCCTGGGTTAGAGTTGGAGTGGAGGGGAAACTGGTATAATGCTAGCCTTTGCTCCTTCTCTTTCCCTTTTAAATACACTTTACAACAACACTCACCAACAGTACATTTGGGGACGGGGGTGTGTGTGTCGGGGTCTTGATTTGTTAATTTCAATTTTATTTATTTATGTATTTATTTATATATTATTTATTTATTTTTCTCTTACCCCCCTGGTTGCCTTGCGGACATTCTGGGGGTGGGCCGTCAGGGGTTGTGCTGGGGTGTGGGGGGGTTCGGGGCCTGCGGGTTCGCCGTGGGCGGGGCTGGCAGTGCGCTCCCTCTGGGGCTGCTTGGACTCGGGTGTCCTGTCCTGTCGGCGGGGCGCGGGGTGTGCCGGATCTTGGGACGTCTGCTGCTCTCCACCCCAGAATGAATGGGTCTACCTCCTGGGTTTGGATGTGGGCTGCCCCATGTAGGGAGCAGGTACATGTCTTGGACCTAGGGGGTATAGAGTGTGCATCGGGATTATGAATGGAGCGTGTCGTTATTGTTTGTCTTTCTGTGACTGAGGGTGAGGATGAGGGTGGGTCTGAATGAGTGTGTCTGTGTATGAATGTTTAAGTGTCAGGCTGGGACTTGGACTGCCCCCTCTCTGATACTTCTGAGGCTACCCAGTGTCGCGCTCCTGCCACGTGGCCCCCTGGTGGGTGTTCCTCTGCCTGCGGGCGTGCTTGGGGCCCTCACTATCTGGGGCTGGGCGCTTGGGCGTTTGTCAGCTCGGCCTGGTGGCTGCCTGGTGGGGCTCGGGTCCTCTGGTCCTGTCGGGTCTGGACCTGAGGGATGGGCGTCCCCGGTGCCCGAGCCTCGGTGACCGGCCCTGGGGCTACGTCGGTGCAGCGGGCTCCGGCGGGGGCCTGTGTATTGTCGCTGTTGACCCCGGGGGGTCATTGTGTGTGGTCCCTGGTGGGGTTCGTCCGGTTCTTCCACTGGTCGGATCTGGGGAGTGGACGAGTGGCTCGTCCTGTTCGGGTGGTCCTGGGGACTCTGGGCTCGGGGTCCTTCCTGGGGTCTTGGGCTTTGATCGCCCCTTCGTCTGTCTCGGGCTTTGGGGGGACGGGTCTCTGATGCTTCACAGTCGCTACTAAATGTTCTATTGGAGGAACCTTATTCACTTATGCATGCTCACAACCACACACAAATGGATGCAGGGATGTATAGTAGATGTATGTAGATGGGTATATAAATGAATATAAGTATATATGTATGTATATTGTATATATATTTGTAGGTATGGGTATGTGTATTTATAGAAATCTTTTGCAAGGTCATGAATATTATCAGTCTTTATGCTTGTATGTTTCGTTGTTGTGTTCTGTCATGTGCTTTGCAGGATTGTGGACGGAGGTTTGGTGTGTTTGCCTTGTGCTCTTTCTGTGGACAATTGTTGTTTTGTTGTCTCACTTTCTCTTTTCTTTCTTTCTCTCTATTAAAAAAAAAAAAAAAAATACATATTGGAGTGAGAGGATGGCTATAAGGTGTGAAGGGAGGCCATCTATAAATGGAAAAAAGAAAAAAAAAAAAAAGAAGAAATTAAGAGGTTTACTATTGCGGGTGCTGCTTTTCTAATGCACTTGACAAACAACTCAACAACTGTAAGCACGCTGGAAAGCTGAAGTTTTCACAATTTGGTGGTTTGGTGTGTTAATATGATGCCTAGAAGAAAAAAAACATCAAACTCTTGTCCTAACAATTTACAATCCAGCATTCTACACTGAGAGAAATTATTTACAATTAGAAACATTCAGTTACAGATCTCCCAACGAGTGCATGTCCCAGCAAGTGCACTTCAAGGTTAGTCAAAAACACTGAACCTTCAAAGATTTTTAATCCCTTTAACAAATATTAGAGCAATCAATATTATTAAAGTCTATGACAGTTAAAAAACTAAAGAATAAAAGAGTATGGCTTGTTCTGCAAAAAGTATACTGTATTCCTTCTAAAAATCCATCCATCCATCCATTATCTTTTTCCCACTTCTTCCTTTTTGGGTCGCAGGGGTCACTGGTGCCCATATCCAGCTATCACTGTGCAAGAGGCGAGGGACACCCTGGACAGGTCGCAAGTCCATCACAGGGGCACATAGAGACAAACGAGACAAACAACCATTCACTCTCTCACTCACACCTAGACACAGTTTAGAGTCACCAGTCAGTCTAACATGCATGTTTTTAGGTGTGTGGGAAGAAACTGGAGTACCCGGAGAAAACTTACCTATGCACTAGGGGTTGAACGAGTACATAATTTTTAACCTCGACATTAACATAAAAAAACTCGAACGACGCTCGAGTAGCCGATGACGTCACAGTGTCTTACGATGCAAAATAAATAAATAAATATAAATGCCTAAAAACGTCTTTACAAAAAGAAAAAAAAGACCAACAAAGCATTGGGAGCATTTATTATGCTCCTATCATTTATCATACTGCACATAAGTCACAGGAAAAACAAAACTATTAGTTATATTAATAATATTAAAAGTGAAAGTATAAGGCGATGAAAACCGAAACTTAAAAAACAAATGGGGCCACAGCCACACCGTACCACCGCCTGCAGCTGTGCAATTTAGGTTTACTTTTAGAGATTGTGTTTATAGATTTTTGGTAGCTCTAGAGAGATGAATATTTGTTTTTTTTGTTTGTGAAACGAGAGAGAGGAAGCCGTTTCGGCCGTGTTATAATATGGGACCTGCATTGCAACACTGCCCTCTGCTGTCACAATCTACTACAAAGAAAGTCAACACGAAGTAGCGCATTTTATAAAATTATAAACTGTTTTACCTTTTTGACAAGACGGCCTGCTCCATTAACATCCGTGCGCACACAGGAATCCATTTTGTAGCGTCTACTAAAAGCTAAAAGCTGCCCCGCGCGCTGTGAAATGTGAAATGTGACGTCACTACGGGTACCCGAGGTGGACAAAAAAGCCTCGATAGAAGTCAAAGCACTCGAGCTGTCGAAAACTCGGGTACTCTGTTAATGCACTACTATGCACAGAGAGAACATGCAAACTCCACACAGAAAGGTCCCAGGCCGGGATTTGAACTGACAAACTTCTCGCTGAGAGGAACAGCTCAATCAACTGATCCACTGTGCCGCCCACTTTTAAAAATAAATAAATGAATGAACAAACATGGCAGCACAGCTAAGGTTTGCAAAGTGGCTCACCATAAGCTGTTTGAAACAATGTTAAATAAATTAAAAAAACTTGTCCATACTACACAGTGAAAAGTTTGGTATAAATAAATAAATAAAAAATTTCAACAAAAACCTCATGCCAACCATAAAGCGTAGTGGTTAAAAAGGCGGGATTGTTGGATATAACAGACAAAGGAGCTTGGACACAAAGTTTAAAAGTATTGCTTCCAGTGCTGGCAACGATTAACATTAGCATGGATTGATTACAAACAAAAAATCTTACTTTTACAATAAGAGGAAAAGTGGATATTTAAAAAAAAAAAAAAAAAAAGCAATAGAGAACCCTTTTACCAAGTTCATTTAGGGTTAGAATGTAGTGATGAGTTGTTATATACACCTCGCCACTTTGCGGTTCAACTTTCGCAGATTCGCTCTTTCGTGGTTTTTCATAGTAAGATAATACACAACACACAACTGTCAACTTTATTACTACTCATGTTATTTGGATGGTACGGGATAATTTTTTTTCAACATAAAATAAATAAATGCTTAGGACAGGTGCCACCATTTTGTAGTTTTCTTTCAATAAGCCTACACTGTAACACAAAATAACTACAGTACCCAGAAGCCAACAGTGCTTCCGGCCACTGCTTGCTGCCGAAATGGAGGGAAGGTTTTGCAACACAAAGTCAGAAGTAATCTATATATTAAGCTCACAGAACTGGCAGGAAAGTCGTAAATAATCCTGAAGCTTCCTGAACCTCAATTCTCCACGTGCACATCAACATGGACGGGGTCGTGGGCTTCATGCTGAAGCTTAGGTCTGCAGAACTAGAACTGAGCCCGACTGGAACAGAGCTGCTGATCTGCAGAGCTGGTGAGTACAACTAGCTATGTAAAATACTGTACGGTACATACACGTGTGTTGTTAAAATTAAGTAGGTTTAAGAGTTTAGAATGTTGTTAAGAACAATGCAAGAGTGTGGGAAGGGTTTATAAAACCTTATTACATGTAGTTATACTGTCAAGTTAGGTGGATGAAAAGAGGTATTGATTCATTCATTTTTTATAATAATAATAAAAACACAAAATAAAACATTTTAACACACAGATAACAAGAAAATGAAAATATAAAATGAAAGGTGGCAGATGAAGAAAAAATCTTACTGTATCTGCCCCTTATTTTCTAACAAACAGATCAAACCAACAAATTCATTAAATACAAAAAAAGAAAATATTGAGGTCAGACTGCACAGGAGATGGACATTTAGCAGTCTTAATGAATGATCAATAAAAGTAGTTTTATGGGTGTGTTGATTAGAATACAGATTTTATGTCTAGAAACAATCTAATATTATGATATTTTTGTAAGCAAAAGTTCCTTTCTAATTTATTTTTTGATCAAATAAGTATTCATTAATTGATTGTAACAGTTTGAGCTGGGTTTCACTTTTAATTGTTAAGTCAAATGATTTTAGAAGAAATGTTTTTATACATCTCTACTAGTAAGTTTTTTCACGTTTAGGATTAGTAGAGCAAAGTTCAAAGTTGAGAAACTGTCACTTGATGCAAGTCACAGGAAACAGCATTGTGGTTAAGGCGATGTCTGGATATGAGGATGTTACACAAAGCACCTGTCATGAGCTTACAACACAAGTAGAAGTACCCAGTTTAGACAGCTGAGCAAGTTGAAAAAAATGAGACAAACTTGAACAGTTGAAAAGTCTTCAAAATGGTTGACAGGTCTTCCAAATGGATGTTAGATCAGAAACAAACCTATCAGAGACAAGAGATGAGTTTAAAAAGACAAAGATAGTAGACGAAAGTTGGTCAGTCATTTCGGGCAGAGATGGAACACGGTTGTCAAGCCCTGAGACTTGGATCAGATCTGAAGATTGAAGGGAGAATATTTTGACTGCAGATGAACTGACAAAACAACAACAGATGGAAACAAAGCAATGAAGAACCGCTCAGCAGAACATGGTCACCCTTCAAGAAGACTGACCCCAGATAACTCTGAACAAGTCTCTGATTGGATTTAATTACATCTGATGACCGTTTTCAACAAAGGCTGTAGGAATTATTCTCCTTTTTCCTGGAAAACCATTCCAATCATGTGATATGTGGTAGGAACCAGCCTTTTTGAACCATTTTACCCGATTTAAAAATTACAGGTTGCATTTTGTTTTGTTTTCTTGGAGACAGCACAGTTAGGACATATGCCATTTATAGATTGGTGCATCCACACCTAGAGGAATTTGGAGTTTCACCCATTTTTGATTTTTATTTCATTCATTATACTGCATTTTTTGAAACGCATTTGCTTGCACTGCTGCTGGATTTTTGAAAGTTACGAATGTAACCTTATGCAAATTTATGATTAAAAACACAAAGCATGAAAATCTTAGAGTGTTGGACTCATTTTCCTGATGGCATCTGAATGATACACACTCTTCTTTGAATTTACACAGGAAGTGTGCTTGGTTCTGAGATTTTTGGAGGTTTTGAATGGTTACTTAGTTCGATTTTTGAACAGCATCCCCAAATGGCCAACTTGTCCTGGCCTAGGAAAATTACCAGATCTTGTACTAATTGCAAAACGTTAAATAGAGGAAGAGCAGCCATAATGCAGGATACCTTATGGTAAACTTTGGGGTCACTGCTGCTTGACTCTAAGAGCTGTGAGGTGAAATAGGGGTGCATCCTGCAAATTAAGGATGTTAGTGCCTGGTCGAATCTTTCTTGAACCCAGCCTAAAAAGGCCTGACCGTAGTATTGTTTGGGTAATACTCAGAAGTCTAGAGGGTTCCAATTACCGGTTAGACGAGGGCTGGAGGGGTGTTAAACCCTGAAAAGAAAACTACATAGTAAAAATAAATATAGCGTTCCTACATCACAATTTTTCACCTATATCGCTGGGCTGTCTGGAACATCACCCCCGCGATAAATGAGGGACTACTGCGTCATGTTCAAAAATACTTAGTGTTCGTGTCAACACTGCCACCAGCTGAGTACATCTCTCAGCACTCATCAAATTATGGGGGTTAATCAGCAATGCAGAAAGAATAGAAAAACTTTGGAAATTTGCATTTGTGTCATATCGGGGATATGAGATCATTTGCAAACCCATCAACTGGACGTCCTTCCATTTCTGAAGTCTCTGCTGTCCTATCACTCATACACACTGGGGATCTTAATGATTGCTCTCTTATTTGCCGTTATTTCAGGAAACTCAATGACTTACTTGCCAGGGTCATGAGCAAAATGAACAAGACAAGCATCTTTGAAGATTATGATAATGGGAAAGGAGGACAAAAATTGGAATTGTTTTAAAATTCACCCACACGTTTCACATCTTATTATCCTGCCACTTGGCAGCCAACCATTTTCAAAGGTGTGATAAAAATACACATTAGGTATATTCACTGCTGCTGCTATGTGGCAGAGAATTTTATGGTCTGTGCAGTTTGACATTTCAGGATGAGAAAAATAAACACTCCTCACAACAAAAACTAAAAGCCGTGGATCAAAGATCCGCAAACAAGACGGATGTTGGCCCATCTGCAAAACAGTCATTAGAGATTCAGTCAGCACAGTAGATGGAATACACAGTCCTACATGGTATAATTTACTGCAGTTTGTTTCTGATGCTAAATGCTACATGCGCCTTAACTGAGAAGAAAATTGAAACCTTCCGTTCTTGGTGGGAGATCAACTATTCAACTCGTAATACAGCACTGAACTAAAGACCAGATGGTGCAGACTAAAAAACTGCTTTACGAGGGAGGATGTCTTTTTTTTATAGAGAAAGATTCATGCAAATCAGGTTGTCAGTGAAGCTGTTGACTCATGCAACTTTGCTGTGTTTACCAATAACAAATTGGAATGGAGCATTAATAGTGCTTTCTGTGCAAAACCCTGGATGAAACTAAATGTTCAGAGAAATGTGTTATTACAGGCTGACCTCAGCGCTGAAATGCTACATTAGCAAATTATGAAAGGTTTAGTAGGTGCTCGGCATATAATGAAAGGGAAGGAAAGGACAGTGCGACCTCAAAAAATACACACGCATTAAGAAAATGTCAGCCACGGCCTCTGATCTGTGCAAACTAAATAAGTACTGACAAAAACATATGCCGTTACAGGCCAGGGGAGAACATCTGACACCACATGTCCAGCAGTGTCAAAGGAGGTGTCTTCACCATAAAATTATTCATTTCATTCTCAACCTGCTGCTTTTACAGGTTCATTCTTCCATCCACTAATTAAAACTGCACACATTACATCGTTTGCATGCCGGTGACATTGTTTCAGGGAGGAGTCAAGGAATTCAAGGTTCTGTATTGCCATTTGCATCACATGTGGTACACGAGATGGAACAAAATTGTGTACTCAAGGTCACAGTTACACCCCAAAATAGCAAAAAAGGAACAGTATACAAGGATTTAAGATATATGATAAACACTAATAATGTAAAGTAATATAGTGTATTAAAGAGCAGCCTGAACATGAGTTTAGTGAGCAGATGGGTATGAATACAGCAGCTTAAAGGCAAGAAATCAGCAGCATGGATGATCAGCAGCACAGATAAATTAACATATCACCAATTAAAGTGGCATTAAAGTGATTTTCCTGGTTAGAGATTCATGAGTCTAACAGCCTCAGGGTAGAAGCTGTTCCTCAGTCTAGTGGTTCTACACCTAATGCTCCCCAACCTCCTGCCTGAGGGGAGCAGGACAAAAAGTGCCCATGCTGGGTGAGTGGGGTCCTTCATGATGCAGGTTTCCCACTTCCTGCATCTGGAGGTGTAGATGTCTGTGATGGTGGGGAGGCTGACTCCAACATCTTCTGTGCAGCCTTCACCACTCTCTGTAAAGCTTTTCTTTCTGCAGCTGTGCAGCCTCCATGCCACACGTTGATGCTGGAGCACAGGATACTCTCCACTGCACACCTATAGAAGGAGGTGAGGACTGAGCTTCCCAGTCCAGTTCGCCTCAGCCGCCTGAGGAAGTAGTCGCTGATGCGCGTTCTTGGTCAGAATGGTAGTGCTGTTGCACCAGCTGAGGCTCTTCTTTATTCTTCTTTTGAGTTATTCTTTAGCAGAAATGTACAGTGGACAAGGGTTTAGGCACCTATGATTATTTTTATCTTACTGAAAATGAAAACAATTATTATGTGGTACACTAACCTCTTAAATTGTCTTTTAGCTAGTTTTCACCTTAAAAATATAATAAAAAACAAAAATCTGGGGTAGCAGATTGGTCATCCTTTGTCTGAATCTGCTTGGCAAATGTTGCCGAACATCTTTCAAAGACTGACGACTCTTTTCATTTGCCTTTTTGCAGTCTTATGAGCAGTTACTTTACAATGATTTCATGCATTGCCAATCATCAGCTTAACCTCCACTGGCCCCCTGTCAAACGCTATTTTCTTAATTACATCACCAATGACGGAAACAGCAACTTGAACACTATCTATTTATAGCCTTCTGTTCCTTTGTGGGCATCAATTATTTTACCTTTCTGAGTGCTAGGCAGCTGCTTCAGGGAGTCCATCATGAGCCAAGGTCTGCGGTGTCAGAAGATAAGGATTAAAACTTTCGGTTCACCTTGAATATTCTAATGTCTGTGAATACGATACAACCATAGCAGGCTAATCAGGAAGCAGGGCTCAAATTACTGGGCACTACAGTATTTTATTTTTATAGACGTTGAAGCCTAAAGCGAATTACATATTATGCTTTTTTTTAAACAATGCCTAGATTTACTATTTGGAAGTCAGACCATAACTTTGCAACAGACATTTTATACAGAAGTACCCCAAGTTTTGCATGCCACTATATTTAAACAGTGGCCTACGAAGCAGAGGTGTATGTTCTGACAACGTGTTGCACCCCACTTCCTAATCCTCTTTGCCATGCGAGACATATGGACTGCAGCAGAAGCTAAAGGAGTTTAGAAGGACACGGCAGCCTTCGGGGAAGAGTCTGGAAGGTGTGGGGTATGTGGAGGCGTGAGGTAACCAGGTGCTGTGAAGTGTGAGGATCTGCCCTCCCAGCTGATGATCAAAGACAGCCATAACTGCCACTGATGGCTGTGGCTGCTGGCCAGCCTGAATGCGCAATGTAGGGAACAGTGTCAGCTGTGTGAAGCCAGAAAAATACAACCGCTGGCAACACAGCACATTCACAAAGCAACAAAAACGGAACAATGCCTCATCAGTTATCTGTATAATCCTTTGCTGTTACTAACCTTGAATTCCCTCAATTAGGCAGCAATGGCCTGCTTTGGTTGGACATTTTAAAGAGATTTTTGCATCTGGGGATTACTCAGAACATGGTATTAGACAGAGAATGGTTCCCTTTTGGCAGCTATCTGAGATAATGACGTCTTGTGGGATCATGCTCTAAGAGTCCTGATCTTGGTCCAGGGGGGATCCACTGTGTCTTCTTGCACCAATGGGAAGCTAACTGATAACTACAGCTATTAACTCCTCTTTGACAAAATTAAACTCCTGGAAAATCACAAGACGATTATCTATCATGTCAACTTATGAGAGCATAGATCCTCTGTGCACATTTCCCAGTTGGCCTTTCTCAAAAGAGCTTTATCTAAAAAAAGAAAAGGAAAAACTTGTAGAAAGAAGGAAAGAAAGAAGAAAAAAGCATTTGGCTGAATGGAAGGGAGCTGTCATGTTACCCCAGTGCTCAGCTATGAAAAAGTGGCCCTGTGGACCACATAAGAAAAGGCCATTCATTGAATTGATGGCTTAGGCTTGATCTGTCACCCTAAATGCCCTCACATAAAGGAACATTATGTCACTTCGGTCCATAACCAGCGATGTAGTGCAAACTAAAGCACAGCAAATCATTCTGTAGCAAGTCTATCACAGTCCCACTTTGGCTATCATTATGAAGAGATGGGCTTAATCATATCAAAAATAATCTAACTGAAGTGGCATTTATTACAGAAAAAAACCCTCTTTCACATACAGATGTGAAATTATTTAAAGTTATTCAAGCTCTATGTATTCTGAAGATGTCATTGGTTGGTTTGACATTTTACAAACGACACGTAATCAAACAGTTTTAATTTAGTGTCACTAAAATATCTGTTGAATTTCTGGATTACAGAGCACACTTAAATTTAAGCCGCGCCCACTAAATGAAAAAAAGGTGTACATATATAGGTCTCACTTGTCTAAAAGCCACAGCCAGTTTTTGTAAACGATTTCTCACTGCTACTCATCCAAGCCTCCCACTGAGCTCCAAGTGCCACATTAATGTATGATTCTTACTTATTTTGAGTGGCTGCAGATACTTCGTTGTGCCCCAGGGAAGGGGTGGACGAAGTTTCCCTCCTCTCCATTAATTTACCCACCTCCACAGTGATCCAATGAAACCAAGTTTTATTGGTCCACTTTGACCTGCTCAATAATTACATTGGTCAGCTTATTTTTATAACCTTTTATTTATACAGGTAGTCTCATTGAGTCACAAGGACCCCCACCCACCTCCCCAAAAGAGACGTGCATTGAGCAGCTATCTTAGCACCCAGGTGTGACGAGGCTAAATGTTTTTGCGGCATGAGGCTCGTTAGCCCATCAAAAAACAATTAGCCGCAGCACTGTAAGCCATGGGGTTCAAAGCATTTTAAAAAAAGTATTGGCTTATAGTCTGGAAATTACGGTACTTTAAACAACACACAAGGAAGACGTCTGCGACTAATCTGGACCTGGTCGGGCTGCCTGCCTTACATGATGGCTTGGTTCATGTCTCGAGAACCCAGACTTTTGGCTGAATGAATTAGATATTGGGGATTTTTCTCAGGCACGTTCCATTGGAATGGCCATTTTAATTAGGACATTATCGAAAGCGAGTGGACCGACAAAGACTGAAGGTAGATGTCATTAGAGTTCTGCCTGTCCCCAAAACAATTGTGTTTATCTGAAATTTGTCTCATTGACTGGCCTTGACAGGCCGTCTTATCTCAACACGCCTGCTGAAGTTTTGTAAACCTGACGCTCTCACCATCCCAAACCTTCTGCTGAGGAATTCCACAGACTTTTCAGAGGAGCCCAGCTGAATAAACATTCTGTCATCATTTCAGGACTCTGGATTCGCCTCTGGCCGTCCTCGGCAGCTCCCCCCATGAGTGTGCACAGATCTCCAGAGGGAACTACTGTATATGAACTGAGTGATTCTATCTGAACTCTGCAGTGCCTCTACGGGCTGGCATGCTCACCGCCTTTGAGTCCCC
Source organism: Garcialebias charrua (assembly GCA_038048925.1). Lineage (NCBI taxonomy): Eukaryota > Metazoa > Chordata > Actinopteri > Cyprinodontiformes > Rivulidae > Garcialebias > Garcialebias charrua. Next base: position 10,113 of record JBBPBX010054437.1, on the reverse strand, counting down.
TCCCCCGCCCTCTGCGTAATGTCGGCGTCATTATGTGCTTGTGTGCAAGATTTTTTTCATTACCACATTTTTGACCTTCAAGCAGAGGTCAAAAATGTGTTAGGAATTTTTTTTGTCTCCAAACCCTATGTGTCATTTTTCACCACTTTTATTGTCTGTCCAACAGATCTCACTTGTAAATGAGTTTTCAAGGCTCAGTGTGACTAATTGTTTAAATAAAGGTTGAATGAATGAAAAAAAAAGTTTCAGCCTCATGTTTTAACATGTACAAAAAAAAAAATTCACATAGTCTAACAGTATCCGACTGCTCTTTGTAGGGATTAGTTTGAATCACTTGTTTTCTATTTCTCTGTCATCTTGCAAGAGAGCTTTTTATACAAAGCACGAATTGGGTCTGCACAACTGAGAAAACAACAGACAGGCAATTTTTCTTTATCTGGAAGAAGGTGCCTTGCATTTGGTATAAATTAATATAGATTGATCATCTGTCTAAACATAAACAATAACTTTCAAAAGATAAAATAACTTTTTATGAGCAGTGGACGCAGTTGGAAGTTGGAGGCTCACAGCCAAACTAATAATTTCTCATCAGCCAGCCTAACCAGGGAGTGGAAATTAAGGTTGCAGTGTTGCACCCAATAAAACACACCCTCTAAAGTATTTTGAACATGCTAACTTTGAAGGACACTGCTAAAACAATTCATCAAATGCCACTAATTTTGTTTAAGAATCTAAAGTTGTATTTTTGTCATTGTAGGTTACAAAGTTGTGAGACTGCAGCAACTGTTTGGTGCATGACCTGCCATTTGCAACATGACAATAAAAGATAGAGGTTAGAGACAAGTATGTGCATCTCCTGTCCTCAAAAAGACAAAAGTCAGGAAATTCCTCCAATGACTACCGGTATATAACGAGACTATGTGTGTGGATCTGTTGACTTTCACTGTCTGCACAGATAAAGCAATGCGATCAAAGCTAAAACTTTGTCAATGCCAGCTGGAGCAATCTTTGAGTTGTGCGACTGCATCAACGCAATCCTGCCTCACAATGTAAGGTCATGCACACACAATGCTGCAGCATTTCATTTGAAGAAACAAGCCAAAGGGTGGAAACAAATTATTTGAAAATAGAAAAAGAAGAAGAAAAAACAATTAGAATGGTACTTGGAGAACACAATAATCCTTTGAGACTTAATCCCAATTTCACAAGAACTGTAAAGCCAAGTTTCATGAAATCTGGCATGGCAGTTTTGCATTTTCCTACCAACAGGAACATATAAGTGAAAAAAAAAATGCTGTGCTGACAGCTCTGGATATGAGATGGATACTGATGGAGTGCAGTTAAAAAGACACATCTGATGAAATGATACACCTTTTACAGGTGTCATACAGTAAATACAGGTAAGATTTTGCTTAAAAAGATTCAGAAATAGTGGAAATGTGTTCGTATTTGTAAGATTAGATACTGAGACTGTTGATGTGAGAAATACAGTTACTGTATACCTGAGTATTTGGTCCAATACTTTCGTCATTAAATTTCATAAGCAGATTCATAACAATTTTACCTCTAATTGTAAAATTAGGATACATGACAGCAACGTTGTACATTCTACACTTTACAATTAAAATCCACCAAAGTCATGCAGCATGAAGATGTGTTCCCCAGGCTATGACCTCTGACCCTCAGGTTGTCTACTAGATTTACCCTATACTGTTTTTCTTATTTACGTTTATTGTTTTCTTATTTGTTTTATTGACATTTAATTCTGTTGCACCTTGTAGCACTTTGAGATTTTCATTAATGAAAAGTGCGTTATAAATTGAATTCATTATTATTATTATTATTATTATTATTATTATTACTTTTGACTTTCTTTTCTGCTTTTAAGAAAGAGATAACAAAATCATTAATGGAGTTTTTTTGCTCAGTAACAAATTTAGTTGGAAGTGAAGTAGAGTTCCAGTAAGTACCAAAGAAGCAACTACCGGTATGTTTTTCTCACTGCGAGACACACATTTTCGGCTTTAAGTGTAAGCCGGCTGACGGTTGCCAATCGCCTACAGACCTTCTCACCAGCTGCCTCCTCACTGACCCCTGAAGCAGTCACAGTGACTTTTGGATATCTTGGGCAGTGCCTGGATAGTCCTGCCCTCGTGGTGTATCCTGTTCTGATCAGCCGGCCAAGAAAGATGAGTGGACTTGACCCCCAGCACTGACCTGGTACGGAGCTGAGACCTGGTGACATAATAATAATGTCATATTTTTGTCATCTATGCATGTTTCCACACAAGACGAAATTTGACTCTGCATTTAACCCAATCACCACCAGATGGCAGCGGGCAGCTATAGAAAGCGCGCCGGGGAGCAGTTGTGATTAGGTGTGCTGCTCAAACACACCACAAAACTATGCTGTGACTGGGGTTCGAACCAGGGTCCTCCGGATCCCAAGTCCAGTTCCCTTGCCACTACACCATCTTGGCCACCATGAATGCCACTGTGGGTCTGGTTATGTCATTTTAGTTGATGCAAATTGATAAATCATTTCCTGGATTGCAGTGATAACCAATTACTTGAGTCCATCATAATAAATAACATCTCTCAACCAAATTCCAAAGTAAACTCTTTGTCCAATATGGGTAGTTAAACTTTGTCTAAATTTGTTTGCGTATAAAGGCCAAAATAATTCTGCTCAAATAATACATTTAGCCTTAGATTTAAAAAAAGAATCAATCCTTGACTGATTCATTATTGTTTAGATTGTTCATTAACCATCCATCCATCCATTATTTGTACTTGTGTCCTCCTTTTCAGGTCACGGGGGTCACTGGTGCCCATGTTCAGCAGCCACTGTGCGAGAGGCGAGGTACAATGTAGTAGATTACATCAGTAGTAGATTAGTAATCATTAGTAATTACTTCACTACTTTTCAAATGAGTTATTCTCCAAATTCTCATAATTATTATTTGTGTTGTTCAATTGTGTTTACTGTTGATTATTCTTTTTTTGATTAATTAAATGATAATAATGTAATACAATTTAAAAAGGCAAATTCCATTTCCTCCACATTCAGTAACACATTTGTGATAAGAATTCCCTTTAATTATGAATCAAACTTCAGCAGCTGAGTCTGATAATTCTAGGGTGAATTTAGTGGATTTAGTGGTTAAATATCCATAAAATGTATTAACTTGTTGTTAGTCAGTAAAGTGACTCACATAAAAAAGGTTCCCACAATTTTAAAGAGTGCACATTTAGGTGTAGTAGAATGAAGAAAATCATCACCCTTGTTTTCATCACTCTTAAATGCATCAGTCATGTTTGGGTGTTTTCTGATTTTTACAGTTTACAGTTCCCTAAGCACAATGAGATCCAACCTAGATGATATGTAATGCTCCATCATACTGTCATCCACTGTTAGGCAATAAGTGGAGCTTTTACAGAATATAACTGTACACACACTAGGATATAATTTGTCCCAAAACTGCAGAAATATTTTAATAGTTGTAAGTTCATTAAAATATAGAGAGCAAGTGCTGAGATGCGTGTAGTGCAGTGATGCGTTCAGTAAGGTTAAATGGTAATGCACATACAAAGGCACTTTGGTCATTAAATTCCATTAGAAGAATCAGCATTTTGTCCAGTATCTATTATACATAAAGCTTTACTGACAGCAGTGCAGCACTGACTCAACTATGGGGTTGTAAACCACCAACGGCATGTATGAGTGTTTTTAAGGTTTCCTATAAAGCACTATAAGATCAATGCATGCAGGGATAACACCTTGAGCATCCTGGAGCCTTGCTAAAAGCCTTTGTATACTTGGGAGTCTCTTCACACGAGAACAAGGGAGACCTCACCCTCAACTCCACAAAATACACGCTGTCTTATTATGGAAAGGTCCTAGCCACTGACAGAAAACCAGTTAAATCCCTGGAAGTCACCTACTTTCTTCATTTAATTAGTGTATTGTAAAGAAACGTAATTAACTTCACGTTAACAATTACTCCATTGCTTTTTCTCCCCCACAACCTTATTATTGGGTGATCTTGTGGCCTGAGGATACGAGCTGAATGTCATGCTCTCCTTGGGTTGATCAATCTAAGTGATCAGATATCAGTCACCTGAGGGAAAGCGTCTAACCTCAGATCCCTTATGTGCAGACACATAGAATGTGGGCCTTGTTGCATGCATGTATTTATATAAGTGTGTAGCCTGGTTAAAACCAGACCCTGTCCTTCACTTCGCTTCAGACAAGGGTCTGGACTTTTTCCATAGAGAAACGATTCTTGCTGGAGGCGTTGGCCTCTGCTGAGGAACAAAACCATTGGATATTTTGAACAGGGAAAGCATTCTGCTCCCTCCCCTCAGAGCCACCCCCCGTGCTCTGGTGAACTTGACTGACAACTGCTCCGCCTCCTGCAGCTTTTCTCTCGCTGCGCAAATTCTGTGTTTATATGTTAATAAAACATTTTAATAAAATAAAATAAAACCATGGATCGCTGGTCCAGCTCACCAAAAGACCAGAAAATCTGATGGGACTCGGTCAGCAACGTAAAACCCGAGTTTAATTCTCGTGACAACCTCAGCCATTTCCTCCTTGTTCATTTCACTCAACGGAGGGTGGAGGAGAAGGAGGAGGGAGCGATTACTTGACTTTTGGGAAAAAAAACAAAAGAAAACTCCAGATAAGGGATTAAGAAGGGGAAATTAATAAATTTGTGTCACATATAAAACAGTCCTGCATCGCTTTGCATCGCTTTGAATGAGAACATGCGGCTGCTCGCTGGCTGCGCTGGGACAGGTGGGGGCGTGGGTTAGGGGCCAAAAACTCCGCCCCTTCTGTTCTCTGATTGGTCCGAACAAAAATCTACCGGAGAAATCCTTGTCTATGGGACAAATCCCAGACTGTGCAGTGAAGGGAAATGAGAATTGAGCGGAGCTGTGCAGGAAGGCGAGGGCCAGGCTAATAAGTGTGGGGAATGTGGAGAATCTCTAATTTTTGTCTAAGGCTAAGGACAAGAACTTGTTATCAGGCATGCAGAGCAGGAAGCTTTTCTTCTAAAACATTCTGTCTTTTTTATTATTTCAGGGTTTGTATTATCTGCGTGTCGGCTCGATGAGATGACTCCCACACTGATACGATCCTCTGTTCAGTGCAATTGCTGCACTTGTCACATCCTCAGTGACTGAAAATTGCACACCTTGCTCAAAGTCACAGACACTGGTTTTCACTGGGGGTTACAAGTCACCAGACGTTCAGCTTACTCTCCTCAAACGACTGTGTCCCTGTTTGATTTCTAATTGCTTCTGTGAAAGAACGTGGCCTGTGGGGGACAGCGGTACAACCTACAACCATTTTGTATTTGCCTGTAAAAATGATTCAATTCACAATCAGCAAAAGTAAACATGCAGTTCACCCTCTCAGGGAGTGTTGATAATTTTTTTATTAGCAGATGACCAAACTAACCAAACGGGATAACACCTAACAAAATATTTTAATTTTCAAGGAAAGGATGCAGCACAGCATAAACAATGTTTTAAATACATACTTGGTTCTAGACTTTTACTCTGCAGAATCAAATTGGTGGTTGCTATGGTCCTCAGACCCCCGGGGGTCCACAAGCCGGTGCTTGCACCATTTCTTATCAAGACTATGGAACGATCTGACAGTGTCCACAGATCACTCACCACTTTTGGCCTCCTCATGCATTATTGTATTATGACGTCATCAGTATGTTGCTGTTTCTGTGCTGAGTTTTTTGTTGTTGTTTTTTTGCACCTCTCACACTGTGTCCTGTCTAGGACACGGTGCAAGATATAATTTTTTTTATACCTACCCTCCCCTCGTTTTTCTCTTTTTCTTATCTAAACAAAAGGGGCAGTGCCTCCAGAATGCCACAGCCGCAGACCTCTCCGTCTCCCCATGTCTGTTTGTTTATGTTTTCTCTGACAGGCTGTACTGAAATGTAATTTTCTTGTGCTTCGATGCAATGACAATAAAGCTGATTCTGATAAAATACACCAAAATGCAGGAAATCACAGCTACTTTAATCAAAAATTTCAAGAGGAGTACCCCCAGACCACCTGCTGGCCCGCCCACTATTTGTGTTCATGCCTCAATTGGTTTACAATTTAAGTCCTGGTACTTGGCAAGAGTACAGCTGTTCTGATTCTGTTCAGTTTTATGTAAAGAGTTGTCTGTAATAATGTAAAGAAATGGCACATTATGTGAATAGGTAAAGTTTTGAAGTGGTTTATGTTACTGTTAATTTTCTCAAAATTTAAGTTTTGGAAATTGAAATAAAAACAAAAATGCCCCGTGTTTAAAAGTATAAAAATTGTATCAACACTTTTAAAGAACAGCTCTAAAGTATTTATGTTGCACAAATACTTCCATTGCATTATGTTTATTTGTTAACCTTTATTTAACCAGTCAAATCCCAATGAGGTCACAGATGTCTTTTGCAAGGGAGTCCTGGAACTGAAGGCAGCCTAACATACAGTACATGTTTTTGGTTTGTGGGAGGAAACCAGAATACCCAGAGAAAACCCACACAAGCACAAGAAGAACATGCAATCTCCACACAGAAAGACCCCAGGTCCAACCGGGGAACCCAGAACTTCTTGCTGTGAGGCACCAGTAGCCGTGTTTCTATCAAGGTTTCTTAATGCACATTTTGAAGTATTGCATCAGAAAAGGTGAATGGAAACAGCACGATTCAAATTAACTTCCTCTAATTCGCAAAAAAGTTGATACGCTCGCTTGAGATGGTTTTTGGGTTTTTCGAAACAGAGCTGATGCGCAAAACGAGAGATGGAAACAGATTTGCCGACTCAGTTCTGATGTAGCGAACATTCACGTCATGTGACTGATCAGCTGTTTCCGCTGTAACATCGTCTCTAAAACTAGTTGGCATGACAGAATAAATACAACTTACCCGATAGCAACACATTCCTGAAATATTCTCTCCATTTTGCCGAGATGTGTGGTTCGGTTCCTGTTTTCAACCGCTACTTCCTGTTTACTGTAGACGTGCGTAACGCTGACGTCTGACGTAATGCTGCTTTGCGTGGCCTGGTGGATTCGCTTCACGCCAGTTGATAGAAACAAACACCTCTGATTCGCATTAATTTTTATTTACATTTTTGCGAATTTTCAAAAATTCGCTCAAAATTCGAATTGAAAATACTGTAGATGGAAACACGGTTAGTGCTAACCACTGAACTGTCGCGCTGCCAAAGAGATTAATGACACAACTGCTAAAGAGTCAAATTGAAGATAATTTAATAAACATAAGGCCTTGGGGGGTGGGGGGGTCTCTGAAACCTTGTATCCACTGTAAGGGGTCCCTGAACCCAAAAAGTTTGAGAACTCCTGCCTAAACAATGCCACTGTCAGCCTTCAGTTCACGTTTCCAATCCATCAACAGCTGTTTAAAGGGGACCACAGATGCAAAATTCACTTTTTAAAGGGGACCTCAGATGTATTTTTTAAATTTTTATGGTATTTCTGTGGGATATCCAGACCCTATTCCTTCAATTTAATGCACAAAATAATTATTAGATAATCAATTATACCCTTTTTAATTCTGCCATTTTTAACTTTCGTTTTGAACGACCGGTTTCTTGAAGTCCACGCCCTTCAACGATCTGTTCACGCCCTCTGTAACAGCCAGTATCTGTAATGTGTTGTTGTTTTAAAATTAGCTCTTTTTTTATTACTCATTTGACTTACTGTTAGTGTTAGCTTAAGATAACTTACCGAAACCCGTCTGAGCGCGCCGCAGTTTGCTGCTCCTTTTAGCATTAGACCACCCGAATCCGAAGCTAATGTTAGCTTGTTCCTCTTCCGGTTTTCGCCAGCTCCGCTCGTGAAGCACGCGGAGATTTTGGGAGTTATCGCTGTTCCAGTGAAGACAACACAAAGTTCACCAAGTGTCTCCCGTAAATTAATCTGTAAGGAGAAGGTCCTCTTGCTGCGAGCCTGCTGCGAGGCTGCTGCAAGGCTGTACAGTTGAAGCTCCGCTCCATCGCGCCGGAAGAGGGTCCCGTCGAACCCGGTCCTTCCGCCTGTGGTCCGCTCGTTTAATTTTTGCCGGCTGCGCGTTGGCAGCGATCGCAAATACACTAAAAATTGAACTAAAACATAAAAATAACAATTATACTTTATTTATAAAGCCATTTAAAAAAACACAGCTGCAACAAAGTGCTGTACACATGAAATTAAGAACATATAAACAAAAGATGAGATGAAATCATGAAAAACAACAGTCATGTGTTTAATACAGAAGTGGGTTGAGCCTAACCAGGGGTTGCTAGGTGAGGGGCTGGACTCAGGTTTGATCTGATTGGCTGGCGGCTTGTGACGTCAATAAATGCAGGAAGTGTGAATCCTGGTGTATTTATCAAAAATAAATAAATCTACTTAGAGTAAATAAACCACTGGGTGCATTTTTTTGGCACAAGGACTGTTTTTTTATGAAGTAAATACCCAAAGTTTAGTAAAAAAACATTAAAAAGTGAATTTTGCATGTGTGGTCCCCTTTAATGTTTTTTTTACTCAACTTTGGGTATTTACTTCATAAAAAAACAGTCCTTGTGCCAAAAAAATGCACCCAGTGGTTTATTTACTCTAAGTAGATTTATTTATTTTTGATAAATACACCTGGATTCACACTTCCTGCAGTTATTGACGTCACAAGCCGTAGCCAATCACCTCAAACCTGAGTCCAGCCCCTCACCTAGCAACCCCTGGTTAGGCTCAACCCACTTCTGTATTAAACACATGACTGTTGTTTTTCATGATTTCATCTCATCTTTTGTTTATATGTTCTTAATTTCATGTGTACAGCACTTTGTTGCAGCTGTGTTTTTTTTAAATGGCTTTATAAATAAAGTATAATTGTTATTTTTATGTTTTAGTTCAATTTTTAGTGTATTTGCGATCGCTCCCAACGCGCAGCCGGCAAAAATTAAACGAGCGGACCCCCGGCGTAGGGACCAGCGGCAACGGGACCCTCTTCTGGCGGATGGAGCGGAGCTTCAACTGTACAGCCTCGCTGCTGCCCTCGCAGCAGCCTCGCAGCAGCGAGGACCTTCTCCTTATGGATTAATTTACGGGAGACACTTGGTGAACTTTGTGTTGTCTTGACTGGAACAGCGATAACTCCCAAAATCTCCGCGTGCAACGAGCGGAGCTGGCGAACACCGGAAGAGGAACAAGCTAACATTAGCATCGGATTCGGGTGGTCTAATGCTAAAAGGAGCAGCTAATTGCGGCGCGCTCAGACGGGTTTCGGTAAGTTATCTTAAGCTAGCACTAACAGTAAGTCAAATGAGTAATAAAAAAAGAGCTAATTTTAAAACAACAACACATTACAGATACTGGCTGTTACAGAGGGCGTAAACAGATCGTTGAAGGGCGTGGACTTCAAGAAACCGGTCGTTCAAAACGAAAGTTAAAAATGGCAGAATTAAAAAGGGTATAATTAATTATCTAAGAATTATTTTGTGTATTAAAATGAATTAATATTGTCAAGATAGCACACAGACATAACATAAAAATTTTAAATACCTATATGTGGTCTCCTTTAAAGAATGGCAGTGATGTATTTTCTCTAACCTGTTACATCCACTGATTTCTTGGGGTTCTCTTCACTAGAGGACAACCTTTCTCCTCCTTTGTTTGTTTACAGGCCTGCTGTCACACCCATAGATATCATATATAGAACACTAGATACCCCATGGACTGCTCTCGCCTATTGGAGCCGACGAGATTTCAGGCGGCCATCTTGGGGGTGGCCACCGCTCCACTCAGCCTTATATATTTGGCAGGCACAATAAAGTGTCTGCGCATGTAATCAATCATAACACGCTGAATAGTAATCCTGTTGTCACATATTTAAATTTTAGGCATACAGCAAATAAAACTGCATGTATAGGAATGTATAGTTTAGCATATTTAAATAATTTTGGTGGAATACAATACATTAATGTATGCAAGACACAACCAAAGATGCAATTTATTCACACACACATTATGTATACATATTCAGATACTGTAATTATATATATATATATATATATATATATACATACATATATATATATATA